>OX352307.1:33461492-33652788 GCA_947086415.1 Pammene aurita | reverse complement strand
CCTAACCTAACCTAACCTAACCTAACCTAACCTAACCTAACCTAACCTAACCTAACCTAACCTAACCTAACCTAACCTAACCTAACCTAACCTAACCTAACCTAACTCTAACCTAACCTAACCTAACCTAACCTAACCTAACCTAACCTAACCTAACCTAACCTAACCTAACCTAACCTAACCTAACCTAACCTAACCTAACCTAACCTAACCTAACCTAACCTAACCTAACCTAACCTAACCTAACCTAACCTAACCTAACCTAACCTAACCTAACCTAACCTAACCTAACCTAACCTAACCTAACCTAACCTAACCTAACCTAACCTAACCTAACCTAACCTAACCTAACCTAACCTAACCTAACCTAACCTAACCTAACCTAACCTAACCTAACCTAACCTAACCTAACCTAACCTAACCTAACCTAACCTAACCTAACCTAACCTAACCTAACCTAACCTAACCTAACCTAACCTAACCTAACCTAACCTAACCTAACCTAACCTAACCTAACCTAACCTAACCTAACCTAACCTAACCTAACCTAACCTAACCTAACCTAACCTAACCTAACCTAACCTAACCTAACCTAACCTAACCTAACCTAACCTAACCTAACCTAACCTAACCTAACCTAACCTAACCTAACCTAACCTAACCTAACCTAACCTAACCTAACCTAACCTAACCTAACCTAACCTAACCTAACCTAACCTAACCTAACCTAACCTAACCTAACCTAACCTAACCTAACCTAACCTAACCTAACCTAACCTAACCTAACCTAACCTAACCTAACCTAACCTAACCTAACCTAACCTAACCTAACCTAACCTAACCTAACCTAACCTAACCTAACCTAACCTAACCTAACCTAACCTAACCTAACCTAACCTAACCTAACCTAACCTAACCTAACCTAACCTAACCTAACCTAACCTAACCTAACCTAACCTAACCTAACCTAACCTAACCTAACCTAACCTAACCTAACCTAACCTAACCTAACCTAACCTAACCTAACCTAACCTAACCTAACCTAACCTAACCTAACCTAACCTAACCTAACCTAACCTAACCTAACCTAACCTAACCTAACCTAACCTAACCTAACCTAACCTAACCTAACCTAACCTAACCTAACCTAACCTAACCTAACCTAACCTAACCTAACCTAACCTAACCTAACCTAACCTAACCTAACCTAACCTAACCTAACCTAACCTAACCTAACCTAACCTAACCTAACCTAACCTAACCTAACCTAACCTAACCTAACCTAACCTAACCTAACCTAACCTAACCTAACCTAACCTAACCTAACCTAACCTAACCTAACCTAACCTAACCTAACCTAACCTAACCTAACCTAACCTAACCTAACCTAACCTAACCTAACCTAACCTAACCTAACCTAACCTAACCTAACCTAACCTAACCTAACCTAACCTAACCTAACCTAACCTAACCTAACCTAACCTAACCTAACCTAACCTAACCTAACCTAACCTAACCTAACCTAACCTAACCTAACCTAACCTAACCTAACCTAACCTAACCTAACCTAACCTAACCTAACCTAACCTAACCTAACCTAACCTAACCTAACCTAACCTAACCTAACCTAACCTAACCTAACCTAACCTAACCTAACCTAACCTAACCTAACCTAACCTAACCTAACCTAACCTAACCTAACCTAACCTAACCTAACCTAACCTAACCTAACCTAACCTAACCTAACCTAACCTAACCTAACCTAACCTAACCTAACCTAACCTAACCTAACCTAACCTAACCTAACCTAACCTAACCTAACCTAACCTAACCTAACCTAACCTAACCTAACCTAACCTAACCTAACCTAACCTAACCTAACCTAACCTAACCTAACCTAACCTAACCTAACCTAACCTAACCTAACCTAACCTAACCTAACCTAACCTAACCTAACCTAACCTAACCTAACCTAACCTAACCTAACCTAACCTAACCTAACCTAACCTAACCTAACCTAACCTAACCTAACCTAACCTAACCTAACCTAACCTAACCTAACCTAACCTAACCTAACCTAACCTAACCTAACCTAACCTAACCTAACCTAACCTAACCTAACCTAACCTAACCTAACCTAACCTAACCTAACCTAACCTAACCTAACCTAACCTAACCTAACCTAACCTAACCTAACCTAACCTAACCTAACCTAACCTAACCTAACCTAACCTAACCTAACCTAACCTAACCTAACCTAACCTAACCTAACCTAACCTAACCTAACCTAACCTAACCTAACCTAACCTAACCTAACCTAACCTAACCTAACCTAACCTAACCTAACCTAACCTAACCTAACCTAACCTAACCTAACCTAACCTAACCTAACCTAACCTAACCTAACCTAACCTAACCTAACCTAACCTAACCTAACCTAACCTAACCTAACCTAACCTAACCTAACCTAACCTAACCTAACCTAACCTAACCTAACCTAACCTAACCTAACCTAACCTAACCTAACCTAACCTAACCTAACCTAACCTAACCTAACCTAACCTAACCTAACCTAACCTAACCTAACCTAACCTAACCTAACCTAACCTAACCTAACCTAACCTAACCTAACCTAACCTAACCTAACCTAACCTAACCTAACCTAACCTAACCTAACCTAACCTAACCTAACCTAACCTAACCTAACCTAACCTAACCTAACCTAACCTAACCTAACCTAACCTAACCTAACCTAACCTAACCTAACCTAACCTAACCTAACCTAACCTAACCTAACCTAACCTAACCTAACCTAACCTAACCTAACCTAACCTAACCTAACCTAACCTAACCTAACCTAACCTAACCTAACCTAACCTAACCTAACCTAACCTAACCTAACCTAACCTAACCTAACCTAACCTAACCTAACCTAACCTAACCTAACCTAACCTAACCTAACCTAACCTAACCTAACCTAACCTAACCTAACCTAACCTAACCTAACCTAACCTAACCTAACCTAACCTAACCTAACCTAACCTAACCTAACCTAACCTAACCTAACCTAACCTAACCTAACCTAACCTAACCTAACCTAACCTAACCTAACCTAACCTAACCTAACCTAACCTAACCTAACCTAACCTAACCTAACCTAACCTAACCTAACCTAACCTAACCTAACCTAACCTAACCTAACCTAACCTAACCTAACCTAACCTAACCTAACCTAACCTAACCTAACCTAACCTAACCTAACCTAACCTAACCTAACCTAACCTAACCTAACCTAACCTAACCTAACCTAACCTAACCTAACCTAACCTAACCTAACCTAACCTAACCTAACCTAACCTAACCTAACCTAACCTAACCTAACCTAACCTAACCTAACCTAACCTAACCTAACCTAACCTAACCTAACCTAACCTAACCTAACCTAACCTAACCTAACCTAACCTAACCTAACCTAACCTAACCTAACCTAACCTAACCTAACCTAACCTAACCTAACCTAACCTAACCTAACCTAACCTAACCTAACCTAACCTAACCTAACCTAACCTAACCTAACCTAACCTAACCTAACCTAACCTAACCTAACCTAACCTAACCTAACCTAACCTAACCTAACCTAACCTAACCTAACCTAACCTAACCTAACCTAACCTAACCTAACCTAACCTAACCTAACCTAACCTAACCTAACCTAACCTAACCTAACCTAACCTAACCTAACCTAACCTAACCTAACCTAACCTAACCTAACCTAACCTAACCTAACCTAACCTAACCTAACCTAACCTAACCTAACCTAACCTAACCTAACCTAACCTAACCTAACCTAACCTAACCTAACCTAACCTAACCTAACCTAACCTAACCTAACCTAACCTAACCTAACCTAACCTAACCTAACCTAACCTAACCTAACCTAACCTAACCTAACCTAACCTAACCTAACCTAACCTAACCTAACCTAACCTAACCTAACCTAACCTAACCTAACCTAACCTAACCTAACCTAACCTAACCTAACCTAACCTAACCTAACCTAACCTAACCTAACCTAACCTAACCTAACCTAACCTAACCTAACCTAACCTAACCTAACCTAACCTAACCTAACCTAACCTAACCTAACCTAACCTAACCTAACCTAACCTAACCTAACCTAACCTAACCTAACCTAACCTAACCTAACCTAACCTAACCTAACCTAACCTAACCTAACCTAACCTAACCTAACCTAACCTAACCTAACCTAACCTAACCTAACCTAACCTAACCTAACCTAACCTAACCTAACCTAACCTAACCTAACCTAACCTAACCTAACCTAACCTAACCTAACCTAACCTAACCTAACCTAACCTAACCTAACCTAACCTAACCTAACCTAACCTAACCTAACCTAACCTAACCTAACCTAACCTAACCTAACCTAACCTAACCTAACCTAACCTAACCTAACCTAACCTAACCTAACCTAACCTAACCTAACCTAACCTAACCTAACCTAACCTAACCTAACCTAACCTAACCTAACCTAACCTAACCTAACCTAACCTAACCTAACCTAACCTAACCTAACCTAACCTAACCTAACCTAACCTAACCTAACCTAACCTAACCTAACCTAACCTAACCTAACCTAACCTAACCTAACCTAACCTAACCTAACCTAACCTAACCTAACCTAACCTAACCTAACCTAACCTAACCTAACCTAACCTAACCTAACCTAACCTAACCTAACCTAACCTAACCTAACCTAACCTAACCTAACCTAACCTAACCTAACCTAACCTAACCTAACCTAACCTAACCTAACCTAACCTAACCTAACCTAACCTAACCTAACCTAACCTAACCTAACCTAACCTAACCTAACCTAACCTAACCTAACCTAACCTAACCTAACCTAACCTAACCTAACCTAACCTAACCTAACCTAACCTAACCTAACCTAACCTAACCTAACCTAACCTAACCTAACCTAACCTAACCTAACCTAACCTAACCTAACCTAACCTAACCTAACCTAACCTAACCTAACCTAACCTAACCTAACCTAACCTAACCTAACCTAACCTAACCTAACCTAACCTAACCTAACCTAACCTAACCTAACCTAACCTAACCTAACCTAACCTAACCTAACCTAACCTAACCTAACCTAACCTAACCTAACCTAACCTAACCTAACCTAACCTAACCTAACCTAACCTAACCTAACCTAACCTAACCTAACCTAACCTAACCTAACCTAACCTAACCTAACCTAACCTAACCTAACCTAACCTAACCTAACCTAACCTAACCTAACCTAACCTAACCTAACCTAACCTAACCTAACCTAACCTAACCTAACCTAACCTAACCTAACCTAACCTAACCTAACCTAACCTAACCTAACCTAACCTAACCTAACCTAACCTAACCTAACCTAACCTAACCTAACCTAACCTAACCTAACCTAACCTAACCTAACCTAACCTAACCTAACCTAACCTAACCTAACCTAACCTAACCTAACCTAACCTAACCTAACCTAACCTAACCTAACCTAACCTAACCTAACCTAACCTAACCTAACCTAACCTAACCTAACCTAACCTAACCTAACCTAACCTAACCTAACCTAACCTAACCTAACCTAACCTAACCTAACCTAACCTAACCTAACCTAACCTAACCTAACCTAACCTAACCTAACCTAACCTAACCTAACCTAACCTAACCTAACCTAACCTAACCTAACCTAACCTAACCTAACCTAACCTAACCTAACCTAACCTAACCTAACCTAACCTAACCTAACCTAACCTAACCTAACCTAACCTAACCTAACCTAACCTAACCTAACCTAACCTAACCTAACCTAACCTAACCTAACCTAACCTAACCTAACCTAACCTAACCTAACCTAACCTAACCTAACCTAACCTAACCTAACCTAACCTAACCTAACCTAACCTAACCTAACCTAACCTAACCTAACCTAACCTAACCTAACCTAACCTAACCTAACCTAACCTAACCTAACCTAACCTAACCTAACCTAACCTAACCTAACCTAACCTAACCTAACCTAACCTAACCTAACCTAACCTAACCTAACCTAACCTAACCTAACCTAACCTAACCTAACCTAACCTAACCTAACCTAACCTAACCTAACCTAACCTAACCTAACCTAACCTAACCTAACCTAACCTAACCTAACCTAACCTAACCTAACCTAACCTAACCTAACCTAACCTAACCTAACCTAACCTAACCTAACCTAACCTAACCTAACCTAACCTAACCTAACCTAACCTAACCTAACCTAACCTAACCTAACCTAACCTAACCTAACCTAACCTAACCTAACCTAACCTAACCTAACCTAACCTAACCTAACCTAACCTAACCTAACCTAACCTAACCTAACCTAACCTAACCTAACCTAACCTAACCTAACCTAACCTAACCTAACCTAACCTAACCTAACCTAACCTAACCTAACCTAACCTAACCTAACCTAACCTAACCTAACCTAACCTAACCTAACCTAACCTAACCTAACCTAACCTAACCTAACCTAACCTAACCTAACCTAACCTAACCTAACCTAACCTAACCTAACCTAACCTAACCTAACCTAACCTAACCTAACCTAACCTAACCTAACCTAACCTAACCTAACCTAACCTAACCTAACCTAACCTAACCTAACCTAACCTAACCTAACCTAACCTAACCTAACCTAACCTAACCTAACCTAACCTAACCTAACCTAACCTAACCTAACCTAACCTAACCTAACCTAACCTAACCTAACCTAACCTAACCTAACCTAACCTAACCTAACCTAACCTAACCTAACCTAACCTAACCTAACCTAACCTAACCTAACCTAACCTAACCTAACCTAACCTAACCTAACCTAACCTAACCTAACCTAACCTAACCTAACCTAACCTAACCTAACCTAACCTAACCTAACCTAACCTAACCTAACCTAACCTAACCTAACCTAACCTAACCTAACCTAACCTAACCTAACCTAACCTAACCTAACCTAACCTAACCTAACCTAACCTAACCTAACCTAACCTAACCTAACCTAACCTAACCTAACCTAACCTAACCTAACCTACTAACAGGACACGGATATAATAAAACCTACCTTAAAAGGCACCACATCATCGACACCAATGAATGCCCCTGTGATAACAACACACCGCAAACAATGAAACATCTGTTGGAACAGTGTCCCCGATACAATAAAACCCGTGAAAATCATGAAATAATCTGTTACATAATGAAATTACAACCATATAATTTGGAAGAAATTACAAAAAAGGAAGCTACTCTTGAGTCGTTTAAAATACATGTAAACAACATAGTAAATACCCTTAAGAAATTCAACGACACGTAGACCTACTACCAACAGCAAATAACAGTCTGCGTTTAAACACCTACTACAAGCATACCCATACCCTCCTTCATCCCCACCCCTCCCCATAATCACTATTAATATTAACAACACAATAACCCCTACTCCAACCTCTTCCCCCATCCCTCCCTCCCTCCCTCCTCTCCCTATTACCACAACCAAAATAGCTCGAATTCTCGATAATTCCTATATATTTATATATATATATATATATATATACCTAACCTCACCGTCCTGCACGCTGGTCGCCTCGCCGCTACTTCGGCTAGTTCATTCACCCCGGCCTAACCAGCTCACCGCCATTTGTATTCACACCGGTTCGTTCACCCCACCCTCGCCACCTCGCCGCCACTTCGCCACTTCGCCACTCCACTGATATCAGCCCTACACCAATCACCATAATTGCTTACATGGTCCTTTATACATGACTGGCCCCCCTGCACCCTTCATACTGGCTTCACTAGTTTGAAAAGATAAACTACTCTACTGAAACTCTGCTACTTCGCCACTACGCCAGATTAATGACCTCATACTCTTCGCCACTTTACCTTCGCCACTTCGCCAGTTCATTGACCTCACTCTTCGCCACCTTACCTTCGCCACTTCGCCAGTTCACTCAGCTCGCAAATAACATGTAACTTGGAACGCTTAAACAATAAAATGTGTAAAACACCACATACACAATAAAATATAATATAATAAAATAATAATATTAATTACAATAGGCTTTTCACCTCACCCTCGCCAGAACACTACCTATAGTTTTTTCTTCTACCAGTTCATTCACCTCACCTTCGCCACCTTCGCCACCTCGCCAGCACAGCGGGCCTAGCCTACCTAAGTAAACAAACTAAAAGGGAAAATACAATAATTAACTGACTAAATAAACGCCGATAATAGCTATCTTTGGCACAACTCTAGCTCTAACACTAATAAATTTTTTAAAGACACCCGTATTCTATTAACCTCTTTGAATATCGTGATATCCTTAATATCACTTTTTCATATAATTCCAATAAAATTCAATCAATAAATAAATAACCCGTCCAAATCTCTGCTTGCCCTCAACACCAAAAAACAATAATACCTTTCCGTTAACTAAACACGATAAATTACCAACCCTACAACCCTATAACTCAAATCTCCTAACTAAATAAATAAATAATTCATAGTAACACGAACAAAAACTCAATTAAATTTAAAAAATAATAATTATAACATGACTGGCCCCCCTGCACCCTGCATACTGGCTTCACTAGTTTGAAAAGATAAACTACTCTACTGAAACTCTGCTACTTCGCCACTACGCCAGATTAATGACCTCATACTCTTCGCCACTTTACCTTCGC
The DNA here is from genome assembly GCA_947086415.1 of Pammene aurita. Classification (NCBI taxonomy): domain Eukaryota; kingdom Metazoa; phylum Arthropoda; class Insecta; order Lepidoptera; family Tortricidae; genus Pammene; species Pammene aurita. The sequence goes on along the minus strand of OX352307.1, from coordinate 33,643,989 downwards.
CACTTCGCCAGTTCATTGACCTCACTCTTCGCCACCTTACCTTCGCCACTTCGCCAGTTCACTCAGCTCGCAAATAACATGTAACTTGGAACGCTTAAACAATAAAATGTGTAAAACACCACATACACAATAAAATATAATATAATAAAATAATAATATTAATTACAATAGGCTTTTCACCTCACCCTCGCCAGAACACTACCTATAGTTTTTTTTTTTTTTTTTTTTTTTTACCAGTTCATTCACCTCACCTTCGCCACCTTCGCCACCTCGCCAGCACATTCGGACCTAGCCTACCTAAGTAAATAAACTAAAGGGGAAAATACAATAATTAAAATACAATAATTAACTGACTAAATAAACGCCGATAATAGCTATCTTTGGCACAACTCTAGCTCTAACACTAATAATTTTTTTAAAGACACCCGTATTCTATTAACCTCTTTGAATATCGTGATATCCTTAATATCACTTTTTCATATAATTCCAATAAAATTCAATCAATAAATGAATAACCCGTCCAAATCTCTGCTTGCCCTCAACACCAAAAAACAATAATACCTTTCCGTTAACTAAACACGATAACTTACCAACCCTACAACCCTATAACTCAAATCTCCTAACTAAATAAATAAATAATTCATAGTAACACGAACAAAAACTCAATTAAATTTAAAAAATAATAATAATTATAATGGTATAAAAACCATATAAAACAAAAGAAATAGAGTAAAACATCTCATGCTCTAAATAAAATAATAATAAAAACAACATAAAGATATTTACCTCACCCTCGCCACCTTCGCCACTTCGCCACCTCGCCGGCACTTCGGGCTTAACCTACCCAACTAAACAAACAAAGGGGAAAAAACAATAATTAAACTGACTAAACTCACTTGGAAAATAACTATTCTTTGCACTAATCTCGTACTAAACTAGACACAATTTTTGATGTTATCCACACTCACATAACCCCATTAGATATTGAGATATAGTTATTAACACATTCACATATAACTCGTAAAATAGAAATTAATAAAAAAAAATCAATAAACAAATAACCCAATTTAAACTCCCCACTATTTCAACACTAAAATAATAACTACCCCTCTACTATATAATCATATAAATTCAACAGCCTAAGGCAATAATCTTTTAATTGGACAAATAACTAAATTTTTTTTTTTTTTTTTTTTTTTTTTTTTTTTTTTTTTTTTTTTTTTTTTTTTTATACCACGACGGTGGCAAACAAGCATACGGCCTACCTGATGGTAAGCAGCTACCGTAACCTATGGACGCCTGTAACTCCACAGGAGTCACATGCGCGTTGCCGACCCTTTACAAAAAGAAGGATTCACTGTGTTGACGGCTAAAGGAACAAGAGGGTCCCTCATCGTCAACACACTGGGTCCTCTTTGAGCTCTTTGGCAACCTTACTCACCAGCAGGAACACAACTAACTAAATAAAATAAAATAATTTAATATAATAAAATAAAATAATAAAATAAACAAAATGGTCTGTGAAGACTGCCGTAAGGAGTTAGAAAACATAAAACAACACCTTGCAAAAGCCCTACAGATACAAAGCAGGCTCATTGACGAATTGAGAGATGCTCTCCTTGCGTGTATAAACACGTGTAATTGTAATAGCAGCAACAATAATAATGATAACAATAATACACAACTGGTTAATACACAATCTCAAGCCTCAACTAACATCTGCCCTCCTCCTCCAACTACCTTAGTGAACATACCTGGTTTACAGACACCTCCTCTACCTCTTCCAAACTATGAGCCGCTGGACCTTTCCATGGGCGTGGACTATGTCGACCAAATGATGAACATATCCCCACCTCTTCCAAACTATGAGCCGCTGGACCTTTCCATAGGCGTGGATTACGTCAATCAAATGATGAACTCATCCCCACCACCCCTACCACCAACAACATCATCACCACCACCATTCCATTCGCCATCCTTGCCCAATAAGACAACAATTGCAACAAATGCTACTAATATTAACAACGGAAAAAATCAACCATACATACTAGACCAGATAATGCAAACAGATCTGGAGGAAGAATATAATCAATACATGAATCTAATAGAAGAAGGAGCACAAAATACTACAATACTCCCTATAGACCTTACACCTAACCCATCAACTAGTAACAATAACAAAAATAACTACGACAATGATAACTGGCATTATGAATATATGCCCATAACACACTATCTCCGTAATGATCATGATGAGAACAATGAACGCAACAATGCAGATAATAACAACAATGATGACGATAATAACGCGCCATCACAATCGCAACGACTACCATCTTTATCGCCACTACTACCACCACTGTCACCTCTGCTATTTTCATCAACAACCAGCAACTGCAACACTTGTTACGAAAACACCCCACCATCCATCACCACTCCGAATGTAGACCAAGAAACAACAACAACAACTGAGACAGCAACAACGATAGGGGGTATAATCACTACATCAAAAACCATATATATAACATCAAAAGGAATAAAAGGATACTACCATCAACAACATCAACAACTGCGCCAGGAGGATAACGACAATAACATCAACTTCGACACCTACAAAGCAACCACCTCATTCCAACTAAACATACCACCTACAATTACCACACCTAATGATGCTCCCCACATGTTAAATATACCCAACAGGCCTGAATCCAGTTCCAGCTCCAGTTCCAGTACCAACTCCAGCTCTAGCTCTAGCACAAGCTCAACCACATCCAGTTCGGCATCCAACACATCAATGACATCTGGTAACAGAAAGCCAAGAAAACAGAGTGAGAACCCCCCTATACCCACGCTGACACCCCCTATTAATAACGAACATATCACACAAACCAACATAGCTGAAGAAATGGAGACCGAAGATGAAACCAACACTGAAAACAATAATATAACTATAAACACCACTAATGCTATCTACCCCAATGCTACAGAAAATATAACTGCAGAAACCATAACAAAAAAGAAAGCAATCACATACAAAAAACCCAAACAATGCACGCTATGTGGATACTTTACAAAAAGTGGACATATAAACAGACATTTAAATACCGTACACAAAGGGATAAACTCAGCAAAAGCGAAACAAGCACTTAAACAATATGGAAGCTACATAACTGAAACACCAATGAAAAAATACTGCCCACAGAGGGTGCTCCCCCCAGTCTGGCTTGTAAAAATGGCCACCAACGTCAACGAAACGTGGCTGGAGGCCATCTTCACTGGAATAATTAAGAAATAGAAATAAAAATTGATCCGCCTGTCACTTCGTCGCTTCGCCAGTGCACGATAGTGCATTTAGTATGTTTTCGATGGCCGCTGGTTTGCCTCTTGGTCAATACATCAAACAGTGTGAAGCCAAACCAAATCAAATGTTACATCTCATCTCATCATCATCACTCTGGCCACCTCATAGGCTCGTCAGCTGAGCCCTCATCTTCACGCAGACTCGCCGCCTCGCCGGCTCGTTATCCGGCTCTTCGCCACTTCGCCACTTACTGAAATATCAGTCCTACACTTATCACCATGACTGCTCACATGGTCCTTTTTTATATGACTGGCCTCCCTGCATACCGGCTTCACTAGTTTCACAAGATAAACTACTCTGACTGATATTCTGCTACTTCGCCACTATGCCAGATCAATGACCTCACACTCTTCGCCACTTCACCCTCGCCACCTCGCCAGTTCATTGACCTCACTCTTCGCCACCTTACCCTCGCCACTTCGCCAGTTCACTCAGCTCATTTTGCCAACATACATGCTCGCCACCTCGCCAGTTCATTGACCTCACCCTCGCCACTTCGCCAGCACATCGGAACTAACCTACCTAAGTATATAACCAAAAGGGAGGTACATTTGGTTCGTCTTCGATAACCGTCGGCTTACCCCTTGACCAATACATCGTACAATATGAAACAAACCAAATCAACAGCTACATTTCATCTCATCATCATCACTCTAGCCACTTCATAAGCTCACCAGCCGAGCCCTCACCTTCACGTAGGCTCGCCACCTCGCCAGCTCATTATCCTGCTCTTCGCCACTTCACCCTCGCCACTCCGCCGGTGCAACCAATTCGTCCTCGCCAGCACGCCGCCTCGCCGCTTAGCCAGTTCATCGACCTCACTCTACGCCAGTTAATCATCATCAACTCTCTCGCCGGCTCGCCGGTTCGTTCACCTCACCCTCGCCACTTCGCCAGTACACTCAGTTCATCCTCGCCACCTCGCCGGCTTACAAATCCCACCAGATGGCACCGGTCACTCATCTCGCTGGCTAGCAGCTTCCACGCTGAACCTAGGTTAGAAAAATGACCTTGTAAATACGAAAATGTATATGTTTTTCTTATAAGATATAGGAATTTAGATATAAGATTTAGCTATAAGAACCTACATAATATTATAATTGATTTGTAAATACTTATACGCCTTCACATTAGTCAGTCGGTGGGCCGCCGCTATGGCAGCGCGCTTTTGCGGTTTTGCGGTGTCTATTTGCGCAGTGCATCTATGCTCCGCATTGCAATGAGCCGTAGCGACGGCCCGGTGACTGATCGCGCATACTTTAAAAGATTGCTATAACTATGTTTATGCACAATTACTATGTAAACTATATAAATAAATAAATAATATCGTATAATTGATAAATACTATGTAACTAATAAATAGAACAAGTGTGAGAAATTATTAACTTGTAAGCACAAAAATATATTGTGAATTAGAATAACTGAATAAAATATGTATAACTAACAAACTTAAGAACAGTGTAAATTCGTACTAATTTGTAAATACTTTAGTAATAAGTAAATAATATGCGCCTTCACTGCACTTCAGTGAGATAGTCGGTCGACGGGCCGCTGCGGCGGTGCGCCCGTGCGGTGTACACTTGCGCAGTGCATCCATGCACCGCACTGCAATGGGCTGCGGCGACGGCCCGGCGACTGACCGTGCATACTTTAAAAAAAAAAAAAAAAAAAATTGCATGTTCCCTTTAATATATATAAGAATTTAGCTATAAGAACCTACATAATATTATAATTCTTAACTGATTTGTAAATACTTTACTACTAAATATGCGCCTTCACTTTAGTCAGTCGACGGGCCGCCACGGCAGCGCGCTTTTGCGGTGTCTATTTGCACAATGCAGCACTGCAATGGGGTGTAGCGACGGCCCGTCGACTGATCGCGCATACTTTAAAATAATAACTATGATAATGTACAATTACAATGTAAACTATATAATAAATAAATAATATGAATAAAATCGTGTAACTGATAAATACTATGTAATTAATAAATAGATCAACTGTGAGAAATTATTAACTTGTAAACACAAAAATATTTTGTGAAAATGAATAACTTATAAAAATATGTGTAACCGATAAATATAATAACTGTCTAAAATGAATAACTTATAAGCTTAAATACAGTGTAAAGCTATAAAACTGATTATAATGTGCAACCGATAAATACTATGACACTGATATTTATATATATAACTGACAAACACAAATACTGTAACTGTATAACTGATCAATATTGAGTAACTGATAGACATTGTAAAAAAGATTGTACTTCTATAACTAATATTTAAAACAGAATAAATACTCCTTAACCTCATCCTTCCCCTTCCTTCCTTATACATCCTTAAGTCCTCCTTCTCTCTCTCTCTTTCTCACTTCGTTCCCCTTCCTCTTCTTTCATGCAATTCTCTCCTTTCCCTCATTTATTCCTTCCCCTTAAGATCAAGCCCACCGCACCTCTGCGGTGGCTTTGGACAAAATGTCCACGTTTCGCCCGTATCCCCAGCGGGGTTCTGTGGACAATGCAAAGTCCCACCAATAAAAAAAAAAAACCTAACCTAACCTAACCTAACCTAACCTTTTTTTTTTTTTTTTGTTGACCCAGGGGAAATCCGTTATGGATCCCACTCGGCCCGGGAGAAACCGAGTGGGTATGTCCGACTCGCACGGACTAAAACCCCTGGGGTGTTCCACCGCTCGCTTTTGGACGGGGTTTCGGGAACGCGGCTGCCAACTTCCGATACCCCGTCAGCGTTGCCTTTTAAGGCCCATTCTATTGTGGCTGCTCATGCAGCATCCTCCGCTGAAGGCACCTCGGAACACTTGAGGACCTTCCAGCTCGGAACCTGTTCAGGCGGGTGATGGAGCTCCCGATCCATCACCCGCAGGTTCGCGTTAGGGCGGCAGCATTCTGCCTGCGAAGGCTCTTCGCCGCCTTCCTGTCCTCCTGCGGCGCTGAGGGAGCGAGTTGGCGTCATCCTCGCGCGTTCTCTCTGCAGCCTCCTTTTGTGTCATCACTGCGACACTGTAGGTAGTTGTTGCCGCCCACGCCTCCTCACTGTCAGTCATTTGGAGAATTAGTGCTGGCAGTGAGAGGTCTCCTCCTACAGCCGCGGACAGAACAGCGCGAGGCTCCGCCCACGCAGGGCACTCTTCGCGCGTGTGTTGGGCCGTATCCGCGGCTCTCCCGTCACAGTGGTGACATTCTGTAGTCATCTCCCGTCCCACCACCTCACACAGGTACCTGCCGAAGCAACCGTGCCCCGTCAGAAGCTGTGTGAGGTGGAAGGAGGGTGCGCCGTGCTTGCGCTCGACCCATTTTTTCAAAACGGGCCGAATAGCGGCCACTAGATCCCGGCTAGCACCCGGGATCTCAAGTCGCTCCGTCCATTGATGGTAAAGGACGTCGTGCGCCTCTTCTCTCCATTTGCGAATCTCTTCAGGAGCCGGCCAGTTTTCTTCGCTCCTTGCTGTTATGACCCGCCAGTAGACGCCGGACTGAACCGCGGCTTCTAGGTCCCAAGGCGGGCTTCCAGCCAGCAAGCAAGCTCCTGCGTAAGAGACGGTACGGTACGCTCGAGCCACCCTGAGAGCTATGGCCCGCTGCGGCCGCCGTAATAGGGCCGCGTTTCGAGGTCTCAGGGTATCCGCCCATATCGGTGCTCCGTAAAGCGCCATAGAGCGCACCACACTCGTGTACAGCCTAACCTAACTTTTTTTTTTTTTTTTTTTTTTTTTTTTTTTTTTTTTTTTTTTTTTTTTGCCGCATGGTGCCGCAAACGAAACCGTTCGGAAACTTCTACATATCCTCTGGGCTATCACCCGCTGTGGTCTTCGGAGGAGGGCCTTCGTCTTCTCCGAAAGCCTCCCTGCCCAAATCGGCGCCCCATATGTCGCCATACTTCTGATGACATTTGAAAAGAGGCGCCGACACGGGGCTCCAGGGCCTCCCACATTTGGAAGAAGGCGGCCTAACGCCGCCGCAGCACCGACGAGTCGGGGAGCCAGTTGTTTAAAATGCTCCCCGAAATCCCACTTTCGGTCCAGGATTAGGCCCAAGTATTTTATATGGGCCTTGACCTGGATCGCCTCACCCCCTACAGGGATGGTCTCGTCGGCCCGCAGGTGCCAGCCCCTTCCTCCGAACACCACAGCGTCTGTTTTGTCCATTGACACCTTCAACCCCAGAAGACTGATTCTCCGAATCGTAACTTCCGTCGCAACTGCGGCTCTCCTCATCGTCTCCGTGTACTCCCTCCCCCTTACGGCCACCATTGTATCATCTGCATAGCAGATGGTGACCATTTGGGGGAGTTGAGCCCCGCGGATCGCCCAGTCGAAACCGATGTTCCAAAGCAGGGGTCCCAAAACCGACCCCTGTGGAACTCCGCACTCCATCCTCCTTTCCTGGCGACCCGCCGCTCCTTCGTAGAGCACTACCCTATCCGTGAGGTAGTGTCCCACAATATCCCTCAAATAGGGAGGCACATTATGGTATTTGAGTGCCTCCCTGATGACCTCATATGGGAGGGAGCCGAAAGCGTTAGCGATATCAAGTGATACCGCTATGGCCCCCTCACCCTCTGCTTTAGCTGAATCAGCAAACTCTTTCAATGTGCCTATTGCGTCAATCGTTGACCGCCCCACTCGGAACCCGAACTGCCTCTCGCTTATATTCGGGCCCGTGCCCTCCAGGTGTTTGGTAATGCGTCGAGATATTATTCGCTCGAGCATTTTCCCAACTTCATCCAGGAGGACAATGGGGCGGTATCCTGAAGGAGAGTCTGCTGGTCGACCCTCCTTACGCAACAGGCACAGCCTACCCTCTTTCCAAATTTTTGGGAATACCCTCTCCTTGAGGCAGTCATCGAAAATTTTCCTCAACTGAAGACCTAGATGCTTCATTGCCACAGGAATTACTTTTCCTGGGACTCCATCTGGGCCTGGGGCCTTCTTACAAGATCTGAGGCGGATGACTGCCCCCATGATCTCCCCATCTGTAACATCCGGAACTTCGCCGATACCCTCCTGGTTCTCCATTGGGACAGCCATCACTGGAGGTGCGAAATCTGGCGCCGCTGGGAAGAGGCCCTCTACTATCCTCGCAAGGAGTTCCGGCTCAAGTGACTCCATGGGGGGAGCGTTTTTCATTTTGTTCCGCACTATTTTATACGGTCGCCCCCATGGGTCCCTATCCAGCGTGCAGATGAACTCCTCGCGGGCTTCATCTTTCCTCTTTGTTATCGCCAGCATAAGGGCCTCTTTAGCTGCTCTCAAATTCCCCAGCAGCACCTCCTCCTCTTCGGCGGTGTGTCGCCGGCGCCGGCATCGCGTGTACTGCCTTCTTGCCGCATTCGCTATCGTGCGGAGGGCAGCAATTTCCTCTGTCCACCAGTAAACCTGCGTTTTTCCGGGCAGTCGCCTCGCTCTCCTCATCGACGCGTCGCACACTCTCGTCAGCGACGTGCGAAGGCGAACTGCCCGTTCTTCCGCCCTCAAATCCGGCGGGGCCACACACCAGGCCTCGATTAGCGCCACCTCTTCGGCCATCTCTATATCTAGGCTGGCCAGTGACCACCTTGGGAATCCGCCTCCCGTTCGGTGCCTGGCCAGTACAGGCGGTGGCGCCACCCGCGATGGGGAGACCCTCATTCGAATATACATGTGATCGGAGAGGGTCTCTACCTCCTCCAGGACACGCCAGTCGCCAATTCTATCGGCGATTTCAGGGGTTGCCAACGTTACATCGACAATGGACCCCCCCTGCCCTCGCACACAGGTGTTGGCGTGCCCTCTATTGACGATGGCAAGCCCCATTGCCACCGCCCAATCCCTCAGCAATGCCCCTTTTACATCTGTAATGGGGGAGCCCCAAGCCGCGCTCTTGGCGTTGAGGTCCCCCATTAATAGCACTGGTTTTGGTGCGACCCTCCTCAGCACCCTCGCCAAGTTGTCGAGGTGCCTCTCAAAGGCTATGAGCGGCCGGTTGGGGGAGAAGTATGTGCCAATTAACACCATACTTTCCCATTTGGCCGCTACATAGCCTGGTCCCTTCTCCAAAGCCACCAGGGGAGGGAAGTCCCCGATGGCCGGCACTACTAAGGCCACATCTCCATTGGCCGACCCTGCCCAATTGGGCTGAGGAGGGACACACCATGGCTCTGCGACCGCCACCACGGTGACGCCCCACTCCGCCATTACCTGCATTATGAGGTCTTGAGCGCGGGCGGAGTGGTTCGCATTGGTTTGTAGAATCTCCAATGGGCGTACTGGCATTAGAGATCCATGTTAAGTTCCTCATCAGCCTGTTCGGCACCTCTATTAGTCTGCCCCTGGGTCCGGGCGGGGCCTTGTTTCCCTCTTATTTGTGGGGGGTTGCACGCTATGCCCCCCATTATGTGTCCCGCTGGACGTTTGCTGTGATGGCAAACCGCACAGAAGGGAGCTTCCACACAAGTCGCCGCCCTATGGCCTGGTTTGCTACAGCGGAAGCAAAGGTTCCCCCTCTCTATTTCTGACGGGCACGTGGCCCTGGTGTGTCCCGTTCCCATGCATTTGTAGCACCGGAACGGAGCCATATCCAGGACCTGGACCGTCGCGCTGGACCAACCAATGACAATTTTACCACCCTCGCACACCTTTTTCGCCGCAACAATCGGGCACCTCACAAGAGTTGACCCGGTTCCATTGTAGGCGACCCGAATTGAGCCAACCTTCACCTCCTCCAAACCACAACCACCCTTAGTGGCAATTGCCGCCGCCACTGCCTCGACAGTTACTGACTCTATAAGTCCCGATACTCTAAGGCCAGCTAGTTTTACGGGCCTGTAAACTCTAGCCTCATCACCGATGAGGCTCTCCAACTTTTCGCGCAAGCATTCTGCTGCCCTGCCGTTGTCCGTATTTGGGACCTCGAAAATTCGAGCCCCATCAGCGGTTTTGCGAACCCTAACATGATCGAGCCCCACTTCTGCGAGGCCGAAAGATGACGTCGCCTTTGACAAGATTGAAGCGTATGTCGCTTCAGACCCCGGCTTCAATGCTACCACAATGCCGGCCGTTGAGGGAAGCACTAATCCGCGACTCCGTGGCTTTGGCGTTGGTGCAGCCCTCGGTACAGCCCTTGGTGCAGCATTTGACAAGGGCTGAGATGCAGCTGTCACCGTCTTTTTGGCCTTATTTTTGGCCTTCTTGCTCTCTACCGTCTTACACATTTCTCCCTCCTTTTGGGGAAGCGGCTGCGACATAGATAGCCGCGGTGGAGACGACGGAGCTGAATCTAGTCGCACCGACCGTCCGGGCGCAGGCATCGGCTTAGGTTTGCTCTGCGCCTTACGGGCGGCATGCGCACGTGCAGGCGCAAGAACCTCCAGTGACTCCGGCACACGTGCCACTGACTTCTCCGCCACTTGGGCTTTCAATTCCGCTGCCCTTCGGTCCACCGCCAGTGGGGGGCGGATGATGGGCTCAGGAGGAAGACGCTCCCTTATGACATCAAGGCGAGCGTTAATCATTTCGCCCGCACTAATGATAATCTCCCTCCTAAGGTCCTCTTTCATCTCTTCCAATGCGCTTTTAATGAGCGCCGGTAGTTGGCCTTCCATGGACCCCAACTGAGGCTCCACCCTCCTCTCGGAGAAGGCTTTCCTCAGCGCTTTTGTCTCCGTTTCGAGGTGGGCCAACTGTTCCTTCATCCTTTTATTGTTTGCGCGGAGAGCGCGCAGCTCCTGATCTTCCGTGCGCCCCTCTAGGTCCGCCACCTGCTGTGTAATATCCCGGAGAGCAGTATATATCCTCCCCATTACCTTCCCACTAAGATTACCAGATTTTTTAATTTCAGCTCGCACAATGTCGGTAGCCGAGCGGATCCCCTCAAAAATCTCCTCCATTACTGGCTCTCCTTGCCTCTCCTTTGGGAGGCCATTCTCAACTGCCTCATCCAAGTTCCTCACGAAATCGTCATCCACATCAGGCATGAAGCAACGCTTGGCTGTTGCCGGAGCCTTCGGCGCCTGTGGGACCTTCTTGGTGAAGGCCGTCTTTTTGGCACTGCTGCCTGGTCCCTCCGTGTCCTGGACACCAATGGCACGCTTTCCTCTGCCCTTAGCAGACTCCCTCTCCACCAGTAACAAATCGGCTTTATTCGGTCCTTCCCCCTCTGAGTCAGATGAATCCGACAAATTTACCACCTTAAACGTGGGACTCAAGTTCCCCTGGCCCTCCATTCTACTCAAAAGTACCCTCGGCCAGTCAGACATGGACCCAACCAAGTCCATTATGACGAGAAACTGCAAACCTAACTTTTCCAAAAAAATTTCGGTCAAGCGCGAACCTGACCTTAACAAAATTGACGTTTACAATGTTATTTTTGGTCACTTCGTCGATTTTTCATTCATTCCACAGAAGAGCTAGAAGAATTTTGAAAACGTTCAAAAATCGCCCCAACTGACCTCTATTTAATGAGCTACTAAGCAATCACCTATCTTTAGGGATTTCAAAATTATAACAAAAAATATCCTCAAAACCAACTTATATGAAAAGTCGGCGGTGCCTGATGAACACGAATAGCAACCAACAAAAAAATTAATATCTCCTAAACTAATAACTTTAAAATTATAATTCAAACCAAGTTTGAATTCCCATAACTAGCCTAATCTAAACATACAAACGGAAAAAAAATATTTACAACACAAAAGAAGATATGATTTTTTAAAGAAGAAAACGCCGAAAAGAGAAAACCGCAAATGCGAAGAGACTTTTTCTCAATGTTCGAACTTTGAACCCCAATATCTTCCGACTGCGAAGTCGGAAAAATATGGGGCTAAAAGCGTCTGAAAGAGAAAAGCCTGCTCGATTTTTGGTGGAGAAAAATATTAGAGAAAAGGTGGGAGAAAGTACTAAAATAATTTTTTTAAAAGTGAAAACGCCTAAACGAAAAAATTGTGTTTGTAAGAAAATTAGAAAAAGATTAAAAGTGAATGGAAAATTAAGAGACAGCAAAGAAAAGAACACACCAAAAAATAGCTCTCAGTTTTCTGTATCTAAACTCCAATTTTCACCAATCTACCTCTATTCGCCCACAAAATTAAAACCTCAACCTAACCTAACCTAACCTAACCTAACCTAACCTAACCTAACCTAACCTAACCTAACCTTTTTTTTTTTTTTTTTTTTTTTTGTCGCAGGGAAAATGCATTTACGCATCCCCCCGGGGCCCAGGGAAGGCCCATTAGTGGGGGGTATGTGGGACTCGCCCCTCCGGACACCCGTATCATAGGGATACGGGGGGAGGGGAATACCCACTAAAAACCCTGCGGCGTTTCCGTCCGTGCCGTTAAGGGGGTGCAATGGGTTCGCAAACATGTCTATCCACGGCACCCCCCGGCAGTCCCGGCTATCGCCGGATTTCCGTCGCCAAAGGAGGGAGAGTCAGCAAACGCGTAACTGACTCTCCCCTCGACGTGTAGGACCGTGCAATGCGGGTCCCCAACCCGCGGCCCTACTGGGGAAGGTCACGGTTTACCGCGGCAAACCGTCTGCGCCTCCTCCCCACTCGTCTGCGTCTGTTCGGGAGCGCGTTGGGATCATCCTCGCGCTCCCGTTCCTCGGTCTCCTTCTGTGAGACGACCGTGTCACAGAAGGAGACCACTGCCTCCCAGGATCTCTCGCTGCCCAGCATGGCTGCTACAACACTGTGCAGCGAGAGATCAGCCGTCCCTATGGCTACCACCATAGCATTTCGCTCCACGGCCCAGCGGCTGCACACTTCCAGAGTGTGCTGGGCCGTGTCATCCTCGTCGCCACATTGGTGGCAGATTGGGGTAGGCTCTCGGCCTATTATTTGCAGGTAATGACCGAAGCACCCGTGTCCAGTCATTACCTGCACCAGCCTGTACCCCACCTTCCCATGCTTGCGGTCGAGCCAGGTGTCGAAAGACGGGAGGAGTGCCCCTATGGTGCGGGTTCCATAAGGGCTGTCCTCAAGGTCGCTCTTCCACCTGTCTCTCGCTCTTCTCTTAGCCGCGCTTCTGGCAGCCCTCACTTCCTCAGGAGCTGGGTATTCTCCCGTCTCCCTGCTCCTTATTCGCCGCCTATGAGCCTCCGCGAGCACTTCGGCGTCTAGCTCCCAGGGTAGTGTTCCCGCCAATGCGCAAGCCGCCGCTCCGGCCACCGTGGTGTAACCCTGGATTATGCGCTTGGCCACTACCCTCTGGGGTCTCCGCAACAGCGCCTTGGTTGTCGGAGCCAGCTTATCCGCCCAGATCGGGGCCCCGTACAGGGCCATGGATCTGGCCACCCCAGCGTATAGCCGCCTGCAGGCATGGGAGGGTCCTCCCACATTGGGGAGAAGCCGTCCCAGCTCTGATGCCGTCGCCACTATACGGGGAGCCATTCGCTTGAAGTGCTCCTCGAATCTCCACCGCCTGTCTATAGTGAGGCCCAGGTATTTGATGTGCGGTTTTACCTGGACCTCCTCGTCGCCTATTCTGAGAGATGCGCCCGCCGGGACCCTCCATCCTCTCCCACCGAAGACTATACCCTCGGTTTTTGGGAGGGATACCTTTAGTCCAAGCAGGCGGATCCTCAGAACCATTAGTTCCGTCGCCACCTCAGCCCTCCTCATCAGCTCCCTCAGCTCCCCTCCCCGAACGGCCACCATTGTGTCGTCAGCGTAACACATGACTGACATCCGGGGGAGCAGCTCAGCATGGATGGCCCAGTCGTACCCAATATTCCAGAGTAGGGGTCCGAGTACCGACCCCTGGGGTACTCCGCAGGCCATCCGTCTCTCTATTCGTCCATTTGGCGTGTCGCAAACCACCACCCTGCCAGTTAGGTAATGATCTACGACACGCCTTAAATATAGGGGCACCTCATGGAATTTGAGGGCCTCTCTGATCACCGAGTACGGGAGGGAGCCGAAAGCGTTGGCGATGTCCAAAGACACCGCTATTACTCCTTCCCCCCTCCTTTGAGCGTCTTCGCAGAAGGCCCTCAGTGCCCCCAATGCGTCCATTGTGGACCTCCCGTTCCGGAACCCGTACTGTCTTTCCGACAGGTTGGGCCCCCTCTCGTTTAGGTGCCTAGTGATCCTGGACGAGACAATCCTCTCCATCATTTTCCCCGTCTCATCCAGCAACACTATCGGTCTCCATCCGGAAGGGGAGTCCGCAGGCCTTGTCTCCTTCCGGATGAGGCACACTATTCCCTCTTTCCAGCACCTTGGAAACCACCCCTCCTTCAAACACTGATCGAAGGTAGTTTTGAGGCGGTCACCAAGGTGCTCCATCACGATCGGCAGCATCCTACCCGTCACTCCGTCGGGGCCCGGGGCCTTTTTGCAGGCACTAAGCCTATGGGCCACCATCGTCATTTCCCCCTCTGTAACAGGGGGAACTTCCTCCAGTTGCTCCGGCTCTTCTGCACGTGGGGCAGCCATAGCAGGCGGACTGAAATCGAGGGCCGGCGGAAACAGTCCCTCCAGTATGTTTCGGAGGAGGCTCGGCTCCATAGTGTCTGCGGGAGCTGCTCGCCGGAGTTTCTTCCTGACGAGCTTGTAAGGCCGTCCCCATGGGTCCTTATCTAAGGAGGCCAAGAATGCCTCATGTGCCATATCCTTAGCCGAGGCTATGGCAACATTGAGGGCCGTCTTGGCATCCTTTAGGGCGGCGTACAGTTCGTCGTTCTCCTCCTGAGTGTGCCTCCTCCTTCTACACCGCGTGTATCTCCGCCGGGCCGCATTGCAAGTGCCCCGCAACGCGGCTACCTCCGGGGTCCACCAGTATGTGGCCATTTTTGCTTTGGCCGGCCCTGCTCTCTTCATCGAGGCATCACACGTCCTCGTCAGGGATGCTCGGAATGACAGGGCCAGGTCCTCCGCACTGGCCTCTGGCACTACTCTTAGACCCCATCTGGCTTCTATCAGCGCCGCCTCCACTGCTGCCTCCCTGTCTAGGGAGGACAGGCTCCACCTCGGTCGACCCGCATTGTTGTCCGGCCTTGGCTGCTGAATTTGCCGGGATCTAGAGACTCTCATTCTGATGTACAGATGGTCTGAGAGGGTCTCCGTGTCTTCCAGGACTCGCCATTCTGCAATTCTTGCTGCCGCCATCGGAGAGGCGAATGTGATGTCCACAATTGATCCTCCCTGGCGGCGGACGCAGGTATTGGCTGTGCCCTTGTTGACAACCTCCAATCCTACCCCGGCCACCCAGTCCAGCAGAGTATCGCCTCTCGGGTCTGTCCAAGGGGAGCCCCAGGCAGCGCATTTGGCATTCAGGTCTCCCATGACCATTATGGGAGACGGGAATGCCCCAGCCACCGTCCGTCCTACCCTCTCCAGGAAGTCCTCAAATTCCCTTAACGGTCTGTTGGGGGAGAAGTAGACCCCTACGACTACCGTATCCCCCATTTTGGCCGCCACATAACCGGAGCCAGAGGAGACCCTAGAGAGGGGAAGCCCTCCATAAGCCGGCACCACAATCGCTACTGTCCCGTCCCTGTCACCCACCCAGTTAGGTTGATGGGGGACGTAATACGGTTCCGCCACAATCGCCACTGCAATACCCCACTCCGCCATGTGCTGGATCATTAGATCTTGGGCACGGGCGGAGTGGTTTAGGTTGCATTGGAGCACCTCTGCCTTTTGTGGTGTATTACGCGTATTAGGCATCAATGCTCCATTTGTTCGCGGTCCGCCCGGTTCTCTTCGACTCCTGGAGGAGTGGCTGGAGGAGCGGTCCGAGGACCAGCTGCGCCCATCAGTTTTCCTCTCACTGGGGGAGGGGAGCAAGCCTGCCCGCCCATCACATGCTCTGCATTGCGGCCGATTTGGTGGCAGACAGCGCACCATGGGGTCTTCGCCATGCAGTTCATACTCATATGACCGGGCCTGCTACACCTGTAGCACCACTCCCCCCTGTCCACCGGCGACGGGCACAGCGGCCTTGTGTGACCCGTCCCCATGCAGCGGTAGCACCGCAGCGGCAGCTGTTCGAGGACCTCCACTTTTGCCGCCGACCATCCCAGAATTATTCTTCCCGCCGTACTGATGGTTATAGCCATCGATATAGGGCACCTCAAAATGACAGATCCAGTCCCGTTGGCCGCCATTCTGATGGCGCCCACCGAAATCTGGTCTTCGCCGCATCTGCCTCTGGCGGCGACCTCCTTCTTCAGGATCTCCGCCGTGACTGATTCGTCAAAGTCAGAGATCCTGACCTCGGCCTTTTTTATCGGCCGGTACACCTCCGCGACATCCCCGACCAGGCCGCGAAGCCGCTCTGCCAGCAAGTCCGCCGCCGTGCTACTTTGTGCCCCAGGGACCTCGATTATTCGCGCCCCTGTGGCAGACCTTCTCACCCTGAGGTGGTCCACACCCACCTCCGCCAGCTTGATCGTGGTGGCCCTCTCCATGACAGACTTATAGTCAGTCTGTGCGTCCGGCTTGAGAGCCACCACAACTGCCGCCATTGTTGGGACCACTAATTTCGGGGCCGCCGTCCTGTTTTGGGCATTGCCCTTTGCCACGTTCTGACGTTGGGGGGTCTGGGCTGGAGGAGCAGCGCCCTTGCTCTTACCCTTCCCCTTCCTTACCACCTCCGTCCATGCCATCCCCGGGGGCTCAGGTGGCGGCTCCATTGGGCGAGCTACCCCTTTCCCTCGCCTGGGCACAGGTTGGCTCCTTGGCGCAGGCTTGGCCCGTTGAGCTGGTGTGAGCGGCAGTTGGGACGGTGCAGTCACCTGGGGGGCTGGCTGGGAGGCCCCTCCTTTCTTCTTGGTTTTAGCAGAAGAGGGGAGAGGGCTGGGCTCGCCTCCCCTCTCTAAACCGCCTCGGCTTACGTTGGCCACCCCTTCCTGCGCCAGTGGCGCCCTACTTGTCGATGCCAGGGATGGCCGGAGAATGGGCTCCGGCGGCAGCCGGTCCACGACTCCCTGCAGGCGGACATTCACCATATTGCCCAGGGAAATGAACACTTTGTGTTCAAAGTCCCCTAGGCGACTGTCGATCCGTTGCATCACCTCCTCGAGCAGGGTGGACGTGTTACCGTCACTTTCTGGCCTTGGTTCCGCCACTTGGTTGTTCCGCTCCGAGAAGGCTGTGCGTAGCGCCTTCGTTTCAGCTCGCAGGTGTGCCAGCTCCTCCCTCATCCGTTTGTTGTCCGCTCTAAGCGAGCGGACAATCTGTGCTTCCCCCAGTGAGTCTGCGAGGCTAAGCAGCTCTTTGCAGGCTGCATTCATGTGTCCCCAGACCTCCCCCTTTAGGTTCTTGCTCTTGGAAGCCTGCTCTAAGATCGTTTCCGCGCAGCGCCTAATGCCCTCACCAGGGGCCTCCATTTCCGCGTCCGCGCTCTCCGATAAAGGACTGCGGGACCGCGCGCCCACATCGCTCCTCAGCACGGTTGGACGTATGTCCTCCAGCTCCCCGTAGTCCCAGTCTAGGTCCACCAGGTCCGCATTCCGCAATTTGGCCTTAGCGGCGCTGATCCCCGTGTAATGGCCCTTGCCATGGCTGCGTTGGGAAGCGTTCCGTAGGCGCTCTGAGGCGTCCTCGTTACTTATCTGACCCTCCAGATGCCTTTTCTCCCCTTTTTTTTTAAGTCGTTCCTTGCTCAACTCTACCTTTTTCCTACCCTCCCCAACGACTTCCCGACCGTCACCTTCCTCATCGCTCGACATGTCAAACACGTCCAGATTCTCCCTTGCTTCCGCCCATAATCTCCCCCTAGGTGGACTGGGGGAGATATCTCCCCCTCCAATATACCCCCTAGAGGATTCACCCCTATTACGGCCATCCTCCAGCCTCCCACAATGGCTCCTCCTATGGGTCACTAAACCGGCCCCCACGCCCAAATTTCCCGGGTTACCCCCCAGTAAAACCACCTCCCTGGCATCCCCCCCGGGATTCCAACCCGAATCCAAATTTTCCCCCTCCATAACTATGGAGGGGGCGACCACAGAATTAATTTCCCGAAAATTGGTCAAGTGTGATCTGCGTCACACTCGACAAACTTAAGAAAATTAGTTTTGACGATTTTTTCCCCCCCCTTAGACTCGTCCAAAAAATTTTTTCCAAACGTTGTTATTTGGAAAAAAGTTTTCCCCTCTTAGCCCCGAAAACGAGGTCCCTCTCCGCCCCTGGGATCAGACGCTATCCCTTTTCTCACTTTTACAAACTTAAGTAAGAAAAGTTTTAGCGCCTGATAAACAGGAATAGCACCGCCCGTTCCCTTAATAACTTCCGACCCGTAAGTCGGAAAATTATTTTGAGAACGGCAACGGGTAGCTAAAGCTAATGCCCTATTTATCAATTTACCAGAAAAGAAGAATTAAGAAGGAAGAAGAAGATACGAATTTTTTCCCGAAGTTGGCGACAAGTTTCGAATCTTCAAAACAAACACTTGTCACCCCGTATCTCCAGAACTATAAGTCCTAGATTTACGGGACCAACGGGAAAAGATAGGTATTAGAAAGAAAGATTTTTAAGGTTAGAACGAAGACAGAAAAAAAGAAAGAAAAAAAAGATATTATTTTTTTGGCCGAAACCAAGAACTACGCCAAAAAACCTTTCGAAAAAAAAATCACCAAAAGTCCAATTGCAAGCCAAGTCGTCAAGTAAATGCAGAATCAATAACCGGAAAAATAAGCCAAAGTTCGTTACTATATCGTCTCCAAAAAAAACTCAATTCTCTCTTTAACACCTGCTCGAAAAACCTCAACCTAACCTAACCTAACCTAACCTAACCTAACCTAACCTTTTTTTTTTTTTTTTTTGACGCAGGGGTAAATACATTTACGTATATCACCCCCAGGCTACGAAAGCCCGTTGGGGATGGGGTGGTATGTGGGACTCGCTCCTCCCATAACCCCTCTGCTGGGCAGAGGGAGGGGAGAAGAATACCCACTAACATCCCCTGCGGCGTTACCCTCTCTGCCGTTATAGGGGAGCATCATGAGATCACTAGTATTCTACCACGATGCCCCCCCGGCCGCCCCGGCTGTTCACCGGGGGCACCCTCGCGTTAGGGCCCGTCCACATGTCCACGGCATGGCACTGCCACCGCGGGCATGCGGGTGGGCCCCTAGGGGGAGGGATTGTGCAACGCTACAACCCCTCCCTAGTCGTGTAGAGCCTCATCTGCGGGTCCCCAACCCGCAGCTCTACTGGGGGGTCAAGGCATTGACGAATTGCCGTCGCCTGATTCCCCTTCGTCTGCGCCGTAGCGGATGCGCGTCAGCTCTATCTTCGCGCGTCCGCTCCGCTTCCTCCTTTTTCTCAATAACTTTTTCGCAAAAGTTATTAAAAGCCGCCCAAGATCTCTCGCTGACCAGAATTTTTCCGACTATATTATGCAGCGAGAGATCATCCACGTTCAGGGCCGTTTCCAATTCCCATCTCTCTGAAGCCCAGGTTGGGCATTCCATCACTGTGTGTAACACGGTGTCGTCTTCATACCCACAGTGATGACACACCGGCGAAGGTTCCCTCTTTATTGTGTGCAGGTAATGACCGAAGCAGCCGTGTCCAGTCATTACCTGCACTTGTCTGTATGTCAGTGTCCCACTTTTGCGGTCAAGCCAGCTGTCGAAGGATGGGAGGAGCGCTCCTATAGTATACGTTCCATAGGGCTCATCCTCCAGCTGGCTTTTCCACCGATCTCTTTGCCTTTTTTTTTCTGTCTCCAGCCGGGCCTCTAATTCTTGAGGAGCCAGACGCTCATCTGCGATGCGTAGCTCCAACCTCTGAGAGTACCTCTCTGCCAGTAGTCGGGCGTCTAGGTCCCATGGCATAGTACCAGCGAGGGCGCAAGCGGCTGCGTGCCCTATCGTCGAGTACCCTCTAATAATTCGCCGCGCAATGACTCTCTGAGGTCTTCGAAGGAGGGCCCTTGTTTTGTTATTCAGCCTCCCGGCCCATATAGGTGCCCCGTATAGCGCCATGCTGCGAATAACGTTCGCATATAGTCGTCGACATGGGGCTTGGGGGCCTCCAACGTTTGGCAATAGTCGGCTAAGCGCCGAAGCAGCACCAACGAGCCGAGGAACTAAGTTGGTAAAATGTTCCTCGAATTCCCACTTGCGATCCAAGATAAGGCCCAAATATTTAATATGGGCTTTTAGAGGGACCGCCTCACCCCCTACAGGGATCACCTCATTAGGGCGCAGTCTCCAGCCCCTACCTCCGAATACCACGGCGTCGGTCTTGTTAAGCGACACCTTAAGCCCTAGCAGATTGATGCGTCCCACCGTGAGCTCGGTTGCCACTGCGGCTCTCCTTGAGGTTTCCTGGTAGTCTCTTCCCCTCACGGCCACCATTGTGTCATCGGCATAACAAATGGTGACCATGCGGGGAAGTTGTTCCCCTCTTATAGCCCAATCAAAGCCGATATCCCAGAGCAGGGGTCCCAGAACCGACCCCTGCGGAACACCACACTCCATTCGTCTTTCTAAGAGCGTGCCTCCTGATTCATATAGCACTGCCCTATCAGAGAGGTAGTGCTCTATGATTGTCCTCAGATAGAGAGGATACCTAAGGGCCTCTTTTACTACTCCGTAAGGGAGAGAGCCAAAGGCATTGGCTATGTCTAGAGATACTGCTATGACTCCCTCCTTTTTCTCTGCTGCCAGATCCCTGAATTTTTTCAACATGCCTATTGCATCTATTGTAGACCGCCCCTCGCGGAACCCGAATTGCCGGTCGCTGATATTTGGGCCCGTATCCTCCAGATGCCTAGTTATTCGCCTTGCTATAATGCGCTCCAACATCTTTCCAGTTTCATCTAGGAGGACGATGGGGCGGTATCCCGAAGGTGATTCAGCTGGACGACCCTCCTTTCGCAGTAGGCACAACCTACCCTCCTTCCAGCAACGAGGGAAAATTCCCTCCCTGAGGCAGTCATCAAATAACCCTCGAAGTCGGCCTCCGAGGTGTTTCAATGCCAAGGAGAGAACCTTCCCCTGTACACCATCCGGTCCTGGAGCCTTTTTACTGGCTCTCATTCGGCAAACCGCTCTCATGATTTCCACGTCCGAGATTAGAGGGACATCAGGAAGGCCCTCCGGTTCCTCTACTGGAAGTGCCATGACGGGAGGCGTGAAGTCCGATGCCGCCGGAAAGAGGCCCTCTACAACCCTCTTTAGGAGTTCTGGCTCTAAGGAATCTATGGGGGGAGCATGTTTAATTTTATTCCTGACAATTTTATAGGGTCGCCCCCATGGGTCCCTGTCTAAGGTTCTCAGGAATTCTTCTCGGGCCTCATCCTTTCGTTTGGCTATGGCGGCTGTTAATGCCCCTTTTGCAGCTACAAGGGCCTCCCGGAGTATCTCCTCCTCTGCCGCCGTGTGTTGTCGGCGCCTGCATCTTGTGAATTTACGGCGTGCAAAATTGGCGGTTACTCGGAGGGCCGCGATTTCCTCAGACCACCAGTAGACCTGTTTTTTGTGAGTAAATTTCTTCGTCCTCAACATGCCAGAATCGCACACCATAGTGAGCGAGGTACGGAAGCGGACAGCCCTTTCTTCAACCCCGAGGTCTACCGGTGGGGGAGCACACCAAGCCTCGATCAATGCGGCCTCCTCAATCATTTCCCTATCTAGGCTAGCCAAGGACCACCTAGGGAAGCGGCCATTGAGACGGCGCCTACCCGTTGCCTGCGGCAGATCTTGTACTGGAGCCACTGAAGATGGAGAAATCCTCATCCTGATGTAAACGTGATCGGAGAGAGTCTCCACATCCTCCAGGACACGCCAGTCTACAATTCGGTTGGCGACAACTGGGGTTGCAAGGGTAACGTCAACAATGGATCCTCCCTGCTGTCGCACACACGTGTAGGCGTTGCCCTGGTTTAAAACCACGAGCCCCATCGCTACCGCCCAGTCCCTGAGGGTTTCGCCCCTCACATCAGTAACAAGAGAACCCCAGGCTGCACTTTTAGCATTGAGGTCCCCCATTACAAGTACCGGGGTTGGTGCTGACCTCCTTATTAGCCCCCCCAGATCATTTAAATAACCCTCGAATTCCCATAGTGGCCTATTTGGGGAAAAATAAGTGCCGATTAATATGACGTTTCCCCATTTGGCTGCCGCAATTCCGGGACCTTTATGAACGGCAATCAGGGGAGGATGGTCCCCAATAGCCGGTACTACTAGAGCCACTTTCCGGTCAGTTGCTCCTACCCAATTGGGCTGAGGAGGGATACAATACGGTTCCGCTGCCACAGCCGCGCCTATGCCCCACTCTGCTATTACCTGCATGAGCAGGTCTTGGGCACGGGCGCAGTTGTTCAAGTTAGTCTGTAGGAGTTCGTAAGGGCGTGACAACATTACAAATCCATGCTCTCTTGTTCCTCGTCAGCCCTTTGGGCGAATCTCTGATCGGGCCCCTGGGTCCGGACGGGGTCTTGTCTACCCTTAGTCGGTGGGGGGCAGCATGCTGGGCCTCCCATATAGTGTCCGACGGGTTTCTTAGCCTGATGACACACCGCGCAGAATGGTGCCTCAGTACAGCCGGACGCCTTATGTCCCGGTTTACTGCACCGGAAGCACATGTTCCCTCTCTCTACTTGTGATGGGCAAGTAGTGCGAGTGTGTCCCGTCCCCATGCACTTATAACATCGTAACGGTGCTGGATCTAGTATATGCACTTGTGCACTCGACCACCCCACAAGTAAACGTCCTCCTTCTACTATCTTGCTGGCGGCTGTCACCGGGCATTTAATGAGGGTCGATCCTACCCCACTAAATCCGGTGCGGATTGAACCAACCCTCACTTCGTCAAGTCTGCAACCACCCTTTGCTGATATTGCCTCGGCTACTGCCTCCGTGGTTGTACATTCCATGAGACCTGATATCCTCAAGCCGGCCATTTTAGTTGGCCGGTACACCCTCGCGTCATTGCCGATGAGGCCTTCCAATTTCTCGCGCAGGATATCGGCTGCCCTTCCGTTGTCGGTTCCAGACACCTCGATTATACGCGCCCCGTCAGCCGTTTTCCTAACTTTAACATGGTCTATTCCCACCTCGGCTAGACCAAACGAAGTCGTCGCCCTGGTTAAGATACCCGCATATGTAGCCTCAGATTCTGGTTTGAGAGCCACTACTACGGCCGCTGTCGATGGAGCCACCAGCTTACGTGGCTTCGGCTTTGGCTTAGCAGCCGGTTGGGCTGCTGCAGCTGTTGGCTTTTTGGCTTTCCGCTTTGCCTTACGGCCTACTACCTCCGTCCACGTCTGATCGGCAGTCATCGGTAGTGGTGGCGGCGCCGTCTCCGCAGCAACAGGAGGTGCCACCTGGGGTACCTGCTTGGTAGCCGCTTGTTTCTTCCGCGGCACTTTTGGACCTGGTGCAGCTCTCGCAGGGGGCATTAGCGTTGATCCCGCCGATACTACAGATCTATCTAACGTTTGCCTGGGTTTTGTGGCAAGGGCAGGCGCAGGCAACGGGGTCCATGGATCATCCGACAGAACAACCACGGGGGCTGTAGGAGGGACCGTCGCAGCCTTTTTACGGTCCGCCGCCAGTGGTGGGCGGACGACCGGCTCCGGAGGGAGGCGGCTCTTTATGTCGTCTAAGCGGGCATTGACCATATCCCCAATCGATTTGAAGAGGCTCACCGACAACTCCTCCCTAAACTCAGACAAGGCATCCGTCACCGCACCCAGGACCTGGTTAGCCTGGTTCGTCTTTAGACTGCCTGCTGGAGTCTCCTTCTTGTTCCTATCGGAGAAGGCCTTTCTAAGCGCTTTCAATTCATTTGTCGCATGTGCTAGCTCTGCTTTCAGTCTTTTATTATTTGCCCGAAGGGCAAAAACCTCATCATTTTCCTCTCTTGAGTCCATTTTATCTATGGCTGTAACTATCTTCTGGCACGCCTTGTTGATGCGGCCGCGGGTTGTTCCTTTAACATTCTTTGATTTGCTGATCTCTGCCAGCACCCTCTTGGCTGCCTCGCGGGCCACATCCGCCTCGTCTCCATCAGAAGCCGGAGACTGACGGCCTTCCGGCACCAGGTCGTATTCCATTTCCTCCTCCTCATCAGATATGATCTGCTCGGATGTTTGATCCTTCATCCAGCAGGAGGTTAGCCCACGAGATTGGGACGCATTTCCGGTATCCTTATCCGCTTCTTTTTCAGGAGTACCCATTTCGAGCCTTTTTTTCATCAAAGTTCTGGCCTTTCCCACGTATGTCGCAAGGGACTTGGTCTTGGTAGAACCCGTGCGCACTCCGCGGGTCTTGCTTTTTCCGTATTTCCCACCTCTACGTGCTGTATTGATTTTTGGCAAGTGCCCCATATCCTCGTCCGGTCCAGTGTGGTGCCGTTTTTGGGCCACCTGTATGTCCACCGACTTCTCGCTAGCCCTCTCATTGTCCTCTGTAAAGTCGTCGGAGTCTATCGCGTCAGATAATCGGCGTATCCTCCCTGACTTTGACTTGGTTCCTGATCCCTCTCCTCTTTCGGATGGACTCCGGTCCTTGCTATTTACATTTGTGTCTAGACGTTCAAGTAACACTCGGCATCCTTGCAGCCGTAGCTGTTCTGACGTCACGTTAGGTTCAGAAGCGCTTCTGTCCCTCTCATTTTCAGCGCTTGTAGCGCCCACTATACCCTCAAGATTTATTTTGTTTGTTGTGTTTTTATTTAAATTTTCCATAAGATTCCCACGAGAACGGGAGAACATAAAACTCCACAGGGGCAGAGATCCCAGTACCCTAACTGTGGCCCTATATACGCTGTGAGGTCGGGCAGTATCACAGGATTGGCCACTAGTGGCTGATGCACACCCCAGCCGCTCTAAAAAGAGCACCCCCACACGGTGAACCGCCATGTGGGGGATTGTGGGTTTTTATTGAGGTAGACTCCTCTTGACCCGGCCGACCAAGGCAAGGCCCTCGGTCCCATCAAAGGCTGCTAGACATGACAACACACCTTATCTGGGATAACGAGTTTGGGGACAGTGGCCGGAGCCTGTCCACCTGGATTCAGTACCGAAAGCAGGTGAACCCGTCCCCCTCCCTCACGGATTCCCTCCCTGCTCTTGAAAGTGCCCCTCACTCTTCGCCTGCCCGGTATGGGTAGCCCTATCCGGTGTAGCCTAGGAGATCACAGAGAACGCCAAGAGCACCCCCCCCCGGGATATCCCCCGGGTGTCGGGTTATTGGCAACACCGGTAAGCAATCCCATACAGGGGTTCGCTTACCGTTGCCCCCAGGGCGCACCAGCCATGAGCCATTCCCTTGTCTGCGAATCCGCGAGAATCAACAGACATTGGAATGGCCCAGACCCTCGTGGAGGTTACCCGACCTAGCGCCCCAACCTAACCTAACCTAACCTTTTTTTTTTTTTTTTTTTTTGACGGTGTGAAAATGCATTACGCATACCCTCCGGCCCGGGGAGGCCATTTGGAGGGTTATGTGGGACTCTCTCCTCCGGCCGCCATCCTAGTGATGGTGACGGGAGGAGCATACCCACTAAAAACACACCGGCGTTACCCGCTCTGCCGTTATCGGGGGACGCCCTGGGATCATATTTATTCTACCAGTACGTCCCCCCGGCTGCCCCGGCTTACACCGGGCGCACCCTCGCGCCAAAGGAGGGGAGGGTCGGCAACGCAGCGACCCCTCCCCCAGACGTGTAAGGCTTTAAGTTGTGGGTTTCCATCCCACCGGCCCTACTGGGGGAGTAGGCGGTTGATATACTGCAACCGCCTTCTCCCCACCCGTCTGCGCCGGAGCGGGTGCGCATCGGCACTGTCTTCGCGCACTCGCTCCGCTTCCTCCTTCTGCGACATGACTTTGTCGCAGAAATCTACGACAGCCTTCCACAACCTCTCGCTGCTTAGCATACGGGACACTAAATTATGCAACGAGAGGTCGTCTGTCCTCAAAATAGCTCTCAGGTTAGCACGCTCTACGACCCAGCTTGGACATTCCTCTACTGTGTGCCGGGCCGTGTCGTCCTCACAGTCACAGTGGTGACAGCTTTGTGTTGGCTCCCGCCCTATTCGGTACAGGTAATGACCAAAACAGCCATGCCCAGTCATTACCTGTACCAGCCTGTAGTCTAAAGTGCCCTTCTTCCTCACGAGCCAACCCTCAAACGATGGGAGGAGTGCCCCTATTGTCTCAGTACCATAGGGGGACTCCTCTAGCATTCCTTTCCACCTATCTCTTTCCCTCTCAACTGCCGCTCTTCGTCTCGCGGCTACCTCCCGTGGGGCCAGGCGTTCATCCTCCTTTGTTCTGGCCTCCACTCTCACTCTATATCTATCTGCCAGCAACCTGGCGTCTAATTCCCACGGCAGGGTACCGGCGAGAGCGCAGGCAGCCGCAAACGAAACCGTTCGGAAACTTCTACATATCCTCTGGGCTATCACCCGCTGTGGTCTTCGGAGGAGGGCCTTCGTCTTCTCCGAAAGCCTCCCTGCCCAAATCGGCGCCCCATATGTCGCCATACTTCTGATGACATTTGAAAAGAGGCGCCGACACGGGGCTCCAGGGCCTCCCACATTTGGAAGAAGGCGGCCTAACGCCGCCGCAGCACCGACGAGTCGGGGAGCCAGTTGTTTAAAATGCTCCCCGAAATCCCACTTTCGGTCCAGGATTAGGCCCAAGTATTTTATATGGGCCTTGACCTGGATCGCCTCACCCCCTACAGGGATGGTCTCGTCGGCCCGCAGGTGCCAGCCCCTTCCTCCGAACACCACAGCGTCTGTTTTGTCCATTGACACCTTCAACCCCAGAAGACTGATTCTCCGAATCGTAACTTCCGTCGCAACTGCGGCTCTCCTCATCGTCTCCGTGTACTCCCTCCCCCTTACGGCCACCATTGTATCATCTGCATAGCAGATGGTGACCATTTGGGGGAGTTGAGCCCCGCGGATCGCCCAGTCGAAACCGATGTTCCAAAGCAGGGGTCCCAAAACCGACCCCTGTGGAACTCCGCACTCCATCCTCCTTTCCTGGCGACCCGCCGCTCCTTCGTAGAGCACTACCCTATCCGTGAGGTAGTGTCCCACAATATCCCTCAAATAGGGAGGCACATTATGGTATTTGAGTGCCTCCCTGATGACCTCATATGGGAGGGAGCCGAAAGCGTTAGCGATATCAAGTGATACCGCTATGGCCCCCTCACCCTCTGCTTTAGCTGAATCAGCAAACTCTTTCAATGTGCCTATTGCGTCAATCGTTGACCGCCCCACTCGGAACCCGAACTGCCTCTCGCTTATATTCGGGCCCGTGCCCTCCAGGTGTTTGGTAATGCGTCGAGATATTATTCGCTCGAGCATTTTCCCAACTTCATCCAGGAGGACAATGGGGCGGTATCCTGAAGGAGAGTCTGCTGGTCGACCCTCCTTACGCAACAGGCACAGCCTACCCTCTTTCCAAATTTTTGGGAATACCCTCTCCTTGAGGCAGTCATCGAAAATTTTCCTCAACTGAAGACCTAGATGCTTCATTGCCACAGGAATTACTTTTCCTGGGACTCCATCTGGGCCTGGGGCCTTCTTACAAGATCTGAGGCGGATGACTGCCCCCATGATCTCCCCATCTGTAACATCCGGAACTTCGCCGATACCCTCCTGGTTCTCCATTGGGACAGCCATCACTGGAGGTGCGAAATCTGGCGCCGCTGGGAAGAGGCCCTCTACTATCCTCGCAAGGAGTTCCGGCTCAAGTGACTCCATGGGGGGAGCGTTTTTCATTTTGTTCCGCACTATTTTATACGGTCGCCCCCATGGGTCCCTATCCAGCGTGCAGATGAACTCCTCGCGGGCTTCATCTTTCCTCTTTGTTATCGCCAGCATAAGGGCCTCTTTAGCTGCTCTCAAATTCCCCAGCAGCACCTCCTCCTCTTCGGCGGTGTGTCGCCGGCGCCGGCATCGCGTGTACTGCCTTCTTGCCGCATTCGCTATCGTGCGGAGGGCAGCAATTTCCTCTGTCCACCAGTAAACCTGCGTTTTTCCGGGCAGTCGCCTCGCTCTCCTCATCGACGCGTCGCACACTCTCGTCAGTGACGTGCGAAGGCGAACTGCCCGTTCTTCCGCCCTCAAATCCGGCGGGGCCACACACCAGGCCTCGATTAGCGCCACCTCTTCGGCCATCTCTATATCTAGGCTGGCCAGTGACCACCTTGGGAATCCGCCTCCCGTTCGGTGCCTGGCCAGTACAGGCGGCGGCGCCACCCGCGATGGGGAGACCCTCATTCGAATATACATGTGATCGGAGAGGGTCTCTACCTCCTCCAGGACACGCCAGTCGCCAATTCTATCGGCGATTTCAGGGGTTGCCAACGTTACATCGACAATGGACCCCCCCTGCCCTCGCACACAGGAACCTAACCTAACCTAACCTAACCTAACCTAACCTAACCTTTTTTTTTTTTTTGTTGACCCAGGGGAAATCCGTTATGGATCCCACTCGGCCCGGGAGAAACCGAGTGGGTATGTCCGACTCGCACGGACTAAAACCCCTGGGGTGTTCCACCGCTCGCTTTTGGACGGGGTTTCGGGAACGCGGCTGCCAACTTCCGATACCCCGTCAGCGTTGCCTTTTAAGGCCCATTCTATTGTGGCTGCTCATGCAGCATCCTCCGCTGAAGGCACCTCGGAACACTTGAGGACCTTCCAGCTCGGAACCTCTTCAGGCGGGTGATGGAGCTCCCGATCCATCACCCGCAGGTTGGCGTTAGGGCGGCAGCATTCTGCCTGCGAAGGCTCTTCGCCGCCTTCCTGTCCTCCTGCGGCGCTGAGGGAGCGAGTTGGCGTCATCCTCGCGCGTTCTTTCTGCAGCCTCCTTTTGTGTCATCACTGCGACACTGTAGGTGGTTGTTGCCGCCCACGCCTCCTCACTGTCAGTCATTTGGAGAATTAGTGCTGGCAGTGAGAGGTCTCCTCCTACAGCCGCGGACAGAACAGCGCGAGGCTCCGCCCACGCAGGGCACTCTTCGCGCGTGTGTTGGGCCGTATCCGCGGCTCTCCCGTCACAGTGGTGACATTCTGTAGTCATCTCTCGTCCCACCACCTCACACAGGTACCTGCCGAAGCAACCGTGCCCCGTCAGAAGCTGTGTGAGGTGGAAGGAGGGTGCGCCGTGCTTGCGCTCGACCCATTTTTTCAAAACGGGCCGAATAGCGGCCACTAGATCCCGGCTAGCACCCGGGATCTTAAGTCGCTCCGTCCATTGATGGTAAAGGACGTCGTGCGCCTCTTCTCTCCATTTGCGAATCTCTTCAGGAGCCGGCCAGTTTTCTTCGCTCCTTGCTGTTATGACCCGCCAGTAGACGCCGGACTGAACCGCGGCTTCTAGGTCCCAAGGCGGGCTTCCAGCCAGCAAGCAAGCTCCTGCGTAAGAGACGGTACGGTACGCTCGAGCCACCCTGAGAGCTATGGCCCGCTGCGGCCGCCGTAATAGGGCCGCGTTTCGAGATCTCAGGGTATCCGCCCATATCGGTGCTCCGTAAAGCGCCATAGAGCGCACCACACTCGTGTACAGCCTCCTACAGGCTCCTCCTGGCCCACCCATATTCGGGAGGATCCGTCCGAGCGCTCCAGCGGCAGCCATCAGCTTTGGAGCCAACCGCCGAAAGTGTTCCTCGAACTTCCACCTGCCGTCAAGAACGAGTCCCAGGTACTTCATCGTTGACCCGACGGCGATGGAAGTTCCCCCCACTGTAATTTTTGAGCCTTGCGGTGGTTTGTTGCGAGGCCCATGAAAGACCAGGGCTTCCGATTTGTGTAAGGCCACCTCCAGGCCCAGTGCCCGTATTCTGTGGACCACGCATGCTACCCCTGCCGTAGCTGAGTATGCAGCCTCTCTGTGGGTCCTGCCGCGGGCCGACACCAGGGTATCGTCAGCGTAACAGGTGACACTGACTCCCTGCATAGTGGCCCCACGTAGAACCCAGTCATAGCCGATGTTCCACAGCAGCGGGCCCAGCACTGAGCCCTGAGGAACACCGCATGACATCTCCCTTCGCCCCCAGCCGTTAGTAGTTGGGAATATCACAGGGCGCCCGGCAAAGTAATCCGCCACTATGTTTTGCAAGTATTGGGGCACGTTGTGATACTTTAGAGCCGCCTTAATTGTTTCCCAGGGTAGGGTGTTGAATGCGTTCGAGATGTCGAGCGATACAGACATCACCACCCCACCCCGTGAAACTTCCTCTTGCGCGAAATCTCTGACCCGCGCGATCGCGTCCAGCGTGGACCGAAGGGGACGAAATCCGTACTGGCAATCGCTAAGACCCGGTTGTATAGTCCTGGTGAGACGAGTGGCTATTATTCGCTCAGAGTTTGCTCATCTCGTCGAGCAACACGATGGGACGATAGGCCGACGGCTGATCGGGCGGGCGTCCATCCTTTCGAAGCAGCACCAATTTTCCCGTTTTCCACCGTTCAGGGAATCGCCCGAGAGTCAAGCACGTAGTAAAAAGGGCTCTGACTCTCTCCTCCCACTCACTAAGTGCGATCACCAAAGCACTTCCTGGTATGCCATCTGGGCCGGGGGCAGTTTTCTTTGAGCGAAGTTTGAGAATAGCCACCCTGAATTCCACCTCTGTCACTGGTGGTACATCTCTTAGTACTTCCGGTCGTCTTGTGATAGGCGCCATCGCTGGCGGAACGAACTCACCCCTCTGTGGGAATAGAGTTTCTACTACTCGCTCCAAGAGGTCTGGCTTGAGACTACTTGTTAGTGGGGGTGTCCAAGGTCGGAGTTTTTGCCGCACAGCTCGATACGGCCTTCCCCAGGGATCTCTATTTAGTGTCTCGAGCCACTCGTCCCACGCCGCCTCCTTGGCTTGTGCAATAGCCGTCTGCAAGGATGTACGAGCAGCCCTATAGTTATCGTACAGGATATTTTCATCGGCCTCGTTTCGAATACACCTTCTTCTGTATCTGGTATACTGACGACGCGCAGCCACGCAGGCGTTCCGCAGTTGTCGGAGTTCTGGTCGCCACCAGTATACCTGTTGCTTCGGAGTGAAAGGTTTCGCTCTTGGCATTGCCTCATCGCAAACGCGAACAAGAGCATTGCCAAGATTTTCGGCTTCGTGATCTATCTGTTCTGTCACTGGGACGGCACTAATTCCCCACGACTCAACAATTGCTGCCTCCTTTGCAAGCTGCCAGTCTAGCTTCCTAAGTACCCATTTAGGACTGTTTTCTGCTCTAGGTTGGTTTGGTCTGTACGGTATGGCAGTGGGAGTGAAGAGGTCGAACCGGATATACCGGTGATCGGACAGCGACTCCACGTCTACTTCTACCCTCCAGTTTAGAATAGAGCGAGCAAGGGCATTGGATGCAAATGTGATATCTACGATCGATTCACCCTGCTGCCTCACGCACGTACTTTCCGCACCAGTGTTCATGACATTTAGTCCAAGAGATATTGCCCACTCTTCTAAGACATCCCCCCTCACGTCTGTAATGGGAGAACCCCAAGCTGCAGATTTGGCATTAAAATCCCCAGCTACAATAACGGGCGTGGGGTTTCCCTGCCCAACTAGAGCTCCAATTTCAGCTAGCATTGTTTCAAAATAAGCCAAGGTATTATTTGGCGAGGAGTATACTCCAATTATGACTGCACCTCCTACTACGGCAAGCACAAATCCACGACCCCTCACAGTATTTTCAAAGGGCGGAGATCCAGCTACAGCGGAGGCTATTATGGCCACCGTTTTGTCAAGGTCAGATATCCAGTCATCTCGATCGGGAACGAAATACGGCTCTGAAACGACAGCCACGCCTATATGCCACTCTGCCATGGTTTGGACCACAAGATCTTGGGCCCTTGCGAAGTGGTTGATATTCGCCTGTAAACACGAAAGCGCCATATTATTGTGTTTCCATTGATTCCTCTGCAGCTAAATGCTGGGAAGATGGGGCGGCTACCGGGGCAGGTCCTATCTTCTTTCCTTCTCTTGTGGCAGGGCGTGCCTTGCCGCTCTGACAATCTTTGGCACCAAGACGGTGCCCTGCCGATTTACCAGCAGCCGTGCATATAACACACTTCGCTTCGGCGGTGCATTCTCGGGCTTTGTGGCCTGCAATACCACAGTTATAGCACAGGCAGCTGCGATCTACACCTCTATCGCACTTTGCCCCAACGTGGCCTGTTTCCAGGCACTTATAGCAGCGCAACGGCTTTGTCTCCAGCAATACCACTCGCGCAAAGACCCAACCCACTTTAATCCGGCCAGATTCCAAAATTTTCTTAGCGGCCGCTACTGGGCAGCTGAGCCATAGTGATCCTGAACCAGTTTGCCCCTGCTAGATTGTACCAGATTTTATGGCGTCCACTGGACAGCCCCCTTCCAATGCAACAGCTGCGACTACTTCTTCGCCAGTAACGGAGTCATCTAGTCCTGTGACTCGAATCTCGGCACATTTCACAGGACGCCGAACTTGGACTTCAGCACCAATGACTCCGCGGAGTTTTTCGGCCAGCTCGTCCGCTGTTGCCTCAGCGTTCTCGGTTTCCGGCGGCAGTTCTAGCATTCGCGCACCAGTGACTGCTGTCCGGAATCTTAAGGCAGAAATTCCGAGCTCCTCTAGTTTGATATTTTTCCGCGCCTCGGCCAGGACAGTTTCATATTTTGCCCCTTTTTCGATTGCCTCTGGTTTTAACGTCAGACTGATGGCAGCCGTACGCGGAGGATTAAGTTTTCTCTTTTTATTTTGTCGAAGCCTCGTCTTTGGAGCGCTGAACTCTTTGGGCTCATTCGCTGTTTTGTTCGCCTTCTTGTTTTTGGCTTTACTGCCCACTACTGCACTCCAGTTTTCCTTTTCTGGCACAGCATCTGCGTTTGTACGAAGATTTGCAGCTTCCTGTCTGGCCGCAACCGCTTCCTGGGCTGCTAGGCTGACTCGCTTGCTCTTCTTGCCCTTTTGGGTTTGCTTCTGATGTTCACCAGCAGGGGCAGGGTCCGCGACTGCTGCAGTTTTTGCTGCAGACTGGGCTGTTAAGGAGGTAGGACCTCGATTGTCCAATCCGGTTGGAGCAGCTGATGCATTCTTGCGATCGGCTGCTAATGGAGGCCTCAGCCGAGGTTCCGGTAGCAAACGACTCTCTATGCCTTCCATTCGGGCGTTTAGCATGTTGTTAAACTGGTCCCGGTTCGAGCGTGAAACCTCCTCGATGAGCCGACGAATGTCATTTTCGGCTAATGAAGATGGCTGACTTCGCATCTCGTCAACTTGCTTCCGCAGTTCAGTCAACTGCCAGGACAGCCGCGCATTAGCTGCCTCCAGGCGGGCGACTTCTTCATTTGCTGTGCGGGACCTGACTTCTGCAAAAGCCGCCCCGATTTTTTCTACTGATGCTTTAAGGTCCCTCTGATGGGTGCCTTTTAAGTGGCCTGACGTGTTGGTGATATTTATAATTGTTCTCAGGGCATTTTGTATGTCTTCACCTAGGTCTGCCAATGTTTTGTCGTCAAATTGTGTAAGAGACACTTGCCGACTCATTACGCGCTCGGCTCTTTCTCGGGCCACGGATTCGGCCAGCGCGTTAGACGCCGCCAGGTCTTTCTGCTCCTGGAGCTGTCTGTCTCGTTCTTTTTCGGTGTTGACCTCCTTCAAAAAATTTCCAAAGCCTATGTATCGGCCCGATGTTGGCGGCCGGCCTCTGCCCCTTTTGGGTGTCCGCTTTTGCAGTTCGCCTTTTGGAATGGCGCCTTCACTGAGAGTCGCAATATCGCTCTCTGAGCCGGAGGATAATTCGAGCTCGCCAGCCGGTCTTTTCCCTCCTTTTTTGCTCCAGAATTTTCCATCAAGTTCTGTTCCTTGGGAGCTCACAGTCTTCATACTGCATGCTGAGGAGTTTGACTCCGAGAGCCGCTGTATTCTGACGATTGGTTGCAGGTTTGGAGAATTTACGTCAAGCTCGTCAGTTGGGGTACCCAATATTCTATGGGCTTCACTGCTCGAGCTTTCTCCTTCTGCTCTTCTTGCCTCCTCTTGATGCTGGCCCTGAGAAGGGCCGTTTTCGTATTGGCCCTCAGAAGGGCCGTTTTGGTTGTTTGTTTTTTTATCGTTATTTGCCATAAGTATAATTCCCACGAGTATAGGACGAATGTTAACGCTAGCGGGTGACGCCTATTCCGACTAGTGGACTTAATACTCTAGAGGTCGTCCGGTATCTAGAGGTTTTAACGACTTCGCTGTCGGGTGTTAAAGAGTTTTCCTTCTCGCGGGCCGGCCAGTTAAGGCAAGCCCTCCGCGCCACGAACACTACCCGTACCCCATATCGCCCCTGATGGAGGTCGTTGGGAGAGTGCTGCGGGTTGCGGGATTCAAGGAGAGCTGGCGTAGACTCCCATATGTAGTTACGTTTAAAACTACCACACACTCGTTTTTCCATCAACATAGGCATGAAGCCTACCACCACTACGGCCATGCGCCAAACATTCAACTCTTCTATTCATTAACCTCATTCATTCACCCTTTCAGACATTATACAATCAAAGCCGTCGTCCCAAAGGCCTCCACCGACAAACACGGCACTACGGCCAACGCAGGAGCAGACTCGACTGCCATTACCACTGTGACTGGTAGTTAGCAGAGGGAGAACAGCAAACGCGCAACTGAGCGGCTATCCTCCCCCTCCCAGGGTGCACCACGAGGAGGTCTACCAGCCCTGCACCCCACCCCAACCTAACCTAACCTAACCTAACCTAACCTAACCTAACCTAACCTGTTTTAATAGCAAGTGCGTATGACGGACCGTCGCGTTAATATTTACAGAATAGTGGGTAGTTTCAGGTTGAAACGTGTTGAGATTTTAAGTTCGTTATTCAGCAGATAATCTGATAGTCTTATCGAGGCGTGTTTATTTAACCAAAATAAAAAGTAAAATCATTGGTTTATGTGTAGATTGCCGTTAGTGAGAATTTCAGTTCGTTATTAAGTACGTCTATCTATTTTGTTGTGTTTCGCCATTTAATTGAGTGAGTTAGTGGTTAGTCAAATGTATAACAAAAGAATGGTGATTACGAGCATAGATTTGATAGAAACCGGGAAAAGACTTAAAAACCTACAGGTATCTATAAAGGGCGTGCGAAGTGGATTTAGTTGAAGATTATAATTAAAATGTATGATAACAGTTTACTCGTATTGCATAGCATGGTGTCATTGAATTGGTGGTTGAATTACTTATAAAATTTGTAATCAGTTTTATTAGTATGAGTGGTTGTCCTTGTCATTTAACCAACTAAATAGGATGCACAATAGGAAGGTTAAATAATTCTAAGTGTATTGTGTGTCGGTGTGTATACGTAAATATTTTATGTGCAATTTTAAATTCATTGTAATGAGGTCATCGAAGTATTGATTCACGGGTTTTATTTATTGGTCGTTGCGCATTTATGTTAATATTTCGTATATGGTAAATAAAGGGGAAGGTATACGTTATCTAAATTATTGTTAGTAGAAACAGTTGGATGAGTAAATACAATTGTAGGTCTTAATCATTAGCGGGTTCAGTTGAACTTGAAGGATTCACCGTGTCGCGCAGAATTCGAACTTGCGACCTTTGGGAACACTGGTCCGATCGCTCTGACCGGCTGAGCCATCGAGGCTTGCTCAGCCTCGGTGAATCTTTCTATCAAGTTCCGTCATTGCTTACGTCAGAGGGTTACGTATTTATCTAGTGTTCTTTAGAGTACGGTTTCTGACTTGACAATTTATTAGGTTTCTCTAATTTATTATGATTTCCTATCATATTTAATCCATTTATTCTATATAATTAACCGTCATTCATTCTCGAGTTATATACTTCGAGTAAATTAGTAGTTACCTTTCCATTCGTTTATTTTATAATGTTAACAAGATTTATTCGTCGTTGTAGTTAAAGTTTTAGTTTCATTCTTGATAAATAAGTAATTCTACATATCCCACAATAGGGCGTAAAATTAGTAAACCAACGATGGGAAAATACGTTTTGTTAATCCTTGTTTATTTCTCAAATTCCCGGTTACATCGGCTGAGAGGGCGCCTTCACCGTAAACTTCTGAAGGATCGTTGCCGCAGCGTGAGTGAGCGCTTCGGTGGCGAGATGCAGCTTCGGGCGTACAGATCTTCGGCCTGTCCAGTTGGACCCATCTTGAAGCCTTGACGAGCACTTCAGGGAGCTGTCAGCAGAGCTGTTCCGGACCAAGGCAATCTACTGCGAGACTTCGGCGCCATTGCGAAGAGTCAATCCATCCAGCAGAAGTCAGTCCTCCAGGTGTGTTGTTTTTGATTTATAGCTTTATGCTCATTTTCATTTGTGCCGTATTACTTTATTATCTCTCAGTGAAATTAGTATTCACCAGCATATTTGAACATTAGTGTGCGTTATGCCACCGTAATAAAATTCTACTAAGGTTCGATAAATTGAATATGATGGTATATGCATTGATTTCGTTTAATCACTATAATGGGTAATTACATTTTCTATATAGTCATGGTGGTGGCTTGCAGGTGCACATGGAAGCTAGTACCATGTTAGTTGTGTAACATATTGGTTAATCAATGTTTTCTATGGCTTGCATGCAAATACCATTGTACATTTCCAAGTAATGATTACGTTAAAGGTTTCTACAGCTTATTCAAATAAATAAATATTATTGAGCATTTTGTTGCTCAATATACGGCTAAATAATTTAGGTGGTTAAATCCACGTAATTATAAACAGTAAATTATAAAGATTTTTACTTTACCTTTTCTTGACGGTGTTTGTTAAACACTGATTGGGAAATCTTTATTGCTTATATAGTCAAATAGTGAAAGTTATGATTAGGTTGCCCAATAAATAAATGTAGATACTTTGAAAAGTTCAATATTTAGTACAATTGGCTACCTACCTAAAAATACATATATATATATATATATATATATATATATATATATATATGTACCATAGTATGGTGAAACACCTTTATCATTACAGTTATAAACTTGTACATGTATGTGTTTTCCGGTACACGAGCATCGGACGTACTACTGCTGCACGTGGCACGCTGCTCGCTGACTTCGTGAGTCCATCACTGCCAGAACAGCGGGCGGCTACCCTGAGCAAACTCCAGAGGCCAGAAGCAGCAGCCAGTGATGATTTTTCTCCACGTTGCCATGTATGTGGTGATATACGAAAAGCGTTCTTGTGAGTTAGTTCCATACTTCTCTTTATTACACCGACGGGTGACAAAATAGGTCTAACGTTAAGCGTCAGCGGTTTCTATGTACTTAGTACAGTTGCAAATTATCCGAATCTGGAGGTTACTTAAATAAGAGATTGATATTTATAAATGTAGACGCTCTATACCAATAAATAGGGCTTTATTATGTTTGATTCAACCATATTTGAATAACATGCAACTTACTTAGTAATTTATATCTGATTGTTGTGATTTCATAATGTGAGGATACACGAGTACGAAGGACTTATAATATATACATACTTCATGTTGACGTTTACTCCTATCATCTAGATTTAACAATACATTTTATTTAAGTATTAACGCTACTGTTAACGAAGTTGACATCTTCAATAAACTATTGATAGTATATATAAGTCCTAAGTTACTCATACTTCCTTTCCACTGATATAGTTCGGCTGTTAGTTATTTGTAAATCACACGATCTTTCCACTGAAGGAATAGATAATACTTTATGTTGCACTAGTTAGATGGTACTTGAAGTCAAAATGGTTTTAATCATCGTAGATGCCTTGATTTTGGTATGTAGCTCGGATTGCGTGTATTGCGAATGATCTGTGATAGCTGACATCTCATGGATATCATTTACAGAATGCTATTGTTGACATACATATAGATTGGTCATACAAGTAAATTTAATATCTATATAATGATTCTATATCTTTAAGAATATAGACCGATAGTAATATAGTCAACAGCACCTTTCCATTGATATACTAAAATGTGTATATATATATAAATTATACACTATATTTATTTATAAAATCGTAGTCGTTGGGAACCTGTCACAATGGATATTATTTCAATAGTGATTGTTCCAACGATGAGGTGGTTGTAATTGGAAGTGTTTACAAGTTATAAGGGCTCCTTCCAGTTATGACAAAAGGTACTTGGTAACAAAGGTAACGGTATTACCCAAAACTATTTATTAATAATTATGCTAAGCAATGGTTTTGTTCCAAGTTGATGGAGTACGCACCTGTGTTTTATTATAGGGCCTGACCGTGCTTTCAACAGTAGTCTTTTGCTTAGTAGAGAGTCACTATAGTGAACTTTGAAAAGGGCAATCTTTGTGGCTGGGATCTTTTTCCCACCAAAATAAACCACTTGAATAGATCTTGTATGTATGATTCATACAAGTGTTATGTTTTACATAAGAGGGTGTGCCTTTTAATTAAATCCAGAGAGATAGACTTCTTAAATGAGTCTTGTTAGATTTATATGAGAAGTATATTTACAACAGGGTTATAACTATCACTCGCAGCCTCCCACCTACGAGACGTCTGTGTTGTTGTTTGCCGATTGTAAGCTGTTAAAGACTCCAATATATATAAATATATAAAGATTTATCTAACATATTATATGGATGAGATGGTTTACATTGGAGTCAACAACGACCTAGACTGACTGCTTGATTCTACTGTGAGAGGACTAGTCATTGCTGGGTTTTTCTAATGTTAAGCTCAGTTATGCGGTCAATCTAGTTTATAAGTACAAACTATTAGTATGATTCAACTTGGATATAAACCCTTATTGTAAACGCTAAGCAATTTGATTACATTATTGGGTAAAAGGTAAAAAACCCTAATCCAACTGGCTTATA
Source organism: Pammene aurita (assembly GCA_947086415.1). Lineage (NCBI taxonomy): Eukaryota > Metazoa > Arthropoda > Insecta > Lepidoptera > Tortricidae > Pammene > Pammene aurita. Next base: position 33,604,833 of record OX352307.1, on the reverse strand, counting down.
AAATGAAATAATAGTTGTGTTCATACTTCTTTCGAATAACAAATACAATAGAATGGCTGGTTTCATAATATTAGAGGCTGCCCTCACATTATTGACGTGTTTATGGCCGTGCTGGGTGCAATTGTCTATCAACTAACTAGAATAAGCCTCTGTGTCTGAACATACTCGTAATTCTTATCCACACGTGAGATGTTCCAATATGCAAGTCGGGCTGGTTGGTTGTGCATGTATGCTTGATAGGGCCGGGTTAACCTAAGATAATGTAGACGAATGCAAGTCCAATTTATAAAGGGCTAACCCATTAGGGTATGCATGTCCAATGATAGGGCCTACCTGAGGGATTTGCTAATCAGCATTCCCATTAGGGTCTGCATGTTCGTCACCTGAGGGTTACGCATTCGTATACAAGTCTAAAAGACGTTTATCTTATGGTTCTGCATGGAATAACTCACGTTGGGACCTTTTGCGTAGACATAGCTTAGCATATAGTATCGGCGTATGCTCGGTAATTTTATGAGGTATAAAAAGTAGCCTTATAGTTGACTGCAATCATCTATTCTATTTTAATGATAATCTTGATTAATATTAAGATTTTAATTAGCCAGAATTCCATTATCCTATTCCCATATATTTATATTATGACATATGATATTATGATCACATTATTAATATTACAATCTTTTAATAAAATTACATCAATCATTATAACATAATATAATTACCTTTTATGTTTAACTTATTACAATTACAGGGTTTACTGCATATAGGAAAATCCTTCTGTTTTATCGTATATACAGTAGTATACAGTGTATACAGTTAATTCAATATTTTGCTTTATTCAATTCTTATGTAAGATTTTTACATAGTCAACAATAGCATTATGTAGGGAGTAGGTATGTTTCACAATAGCAGTTGGTATATGATTGTGATGTTAAATATTGAGGAGGTTATAATACTTGTTTTAAAAGTTTGTAGGTTAATGTCGGATATTTTAAACCAAATTGTATTTGTTTTATGTAACGTTGTATTTAAATCTTTTAATTTCTGGTTCTCTGTGTTTGTTTGAGCATTGTTCAGATTTAATTCTGTTGTTTAGCGTTTCTCACACCTCAGGAGACCTTGGTTATTACTTATCATAATGTAGTCCAATATTTACCACTAGACAATCATGCCATTATTTTATAATTTTTATAAATTGTGTGTCTTTCATCTTTACAAAATTTATTATGTATGTGTGCAGGTTAAACTTGGGCGTCAGAGTTTTTTTTCACCGCTATAGTTTTTCTCTGGCATATCTTGGCTCTTGAACTGTAGCGGTATATCTAATGTGACCTAACGGTTACATTAGATATAATAGTTTCTAGAGACATTAAATTTTCCATTTACAGTAATTTCTTATTACTTGAATAAATTTTCTTATTAACTTATTTGTTGTTTAAATCCTATTATTTCCCTTAGTGATAAGATCCTCGCTTTCAAAGAAAAGTTTCAGTTAAAGCTTTAGGTAGGTTCAGCTTTAAGATATTACTGGTTAGTATAGGTGAGTTTTTACATCGTCCATAAGTCCCTCGTGAACAACGTGGTGAAGATCGAGAGTGTGTCGACTAGGGTGGCGTACCTTATACTCAGAGTATCCAAGAGGTACTCGTTGAAGGTCATACAGGTGTATGCGCCGACTTCGGCACACTCGAAGGAACTTCGGAACACTATATCGAAGGCCATGCATAGCTCCAAAACCTACTTCACCGTTGTTATGGGGGACTTCAACGCGAAACTGGGCAAGAGAGATGGTGAAGAGCTGAGAGTGGGGCAATTTGGATTTGGAAGTCGGAACCACCGGGGCCAACTACTGGCTGGCTTCTTGGAGAAGGAGGGACTCTGAACTCCTTCTTCAAGAAACGTGAGCACAGGAAGTGGACCTGGATGAGTCCCGACGGTGCAACTAAAAACGAGATTGACTTCATCATGTCGACGAAGAAGCATATATTCAATGATGTCTCTGTGATCAATACGGTTAAAACCAGAAGTGATCACCGTCTGGTGAGAGGCACATTGAATATATGTGTTAAGCTAGAGCGCTCTCGACTAATGAAGTCTACGCTCCGTCCAGCAGCACTTCAAATCCAAAACCCTGAGAGCTTCCAGCTGGAACTCTAAAACCGTTTCGATTGTCTAGGCGGCGATGTGGACAAATTCAACGACGGGTTTGTGGAAGCTGTCCATAGTACTGGGTCTAAGTTTTTTAAGGCCCAGCGGAGCAACAGAACGAAAAGGCTCTCTGACTCCACTCAGAAACTCATCGAGGAAAGGAGAGAAATGATTCTGCAATCCTCAGCAGATGCGTCATTATACCAGCAGCTCAATAAACGGATCTCTAAGTCCCTTACCCGTGATTTGCGCCAATTCAATACAAGTCGCATTGAAGAGGCCATTGAGCAGAATAAGGGCTCTAAAGTTTTCTCAAGAGATTTGTCTATTGGGCAGAGTCAGCTCGCCAAATTAAAAACTGAGGATGGTAGAATCGTTTCATCCAGACCCGAGCTTCTGGGGGAGATAGAGGACTTTTATGGACAGCTATACACATCAACTAGCAGACCTGAAGTTGATCTGGCGGAAGACCCTAGAGCTAGACTGACCCAACATTATACCGAAGACATCCCGGACATCAGCCTGTACGAGATTAGAATGGCTCTTAAACAGCTCAAAAACAACAAGGCACCTGGTGAAGACGGAATTACAGCCGAACTTCTGAAGGCGGGTGGTAAACCGGTCCTTATGGCCCTTCAGAAGTTGTTCGACTCCGTTTTACTAGAAGGGAGAACGCCTAAGGCATGGAACAGAGGTGTGGTGGTATTGTTCTCCAAAAAGGGTGATTACGCGTTACTGAAGAACTACCGACCCATTTCACTTCTGAGCCATGTCTATAAGCTGTTTTCAAGTCATTACGAACCGTCTCGCACGCAGGCTAGATGACTTCCAGCCTCCCGAACAAGCCGGTTTCCGAAGAGGCTTTAGTACCGTAGACCACATCCATACGCTCCGTCAGGTTATACAGAAGACTGAGGAGTATAACCTGCCCCTCTGCTTAGCGTTCGTGGACTACGAGAAAGCCTTCGACTCGATCGAAACCTGGGCTGTACTACAATCTCTCCAGAGGTGCCAAGTGGACTATCGCTATATCGAAGTGCTGAAGTGTTTGTACGAGAACGCCACCATGTCAGTCCGACTCCAGGACCAGAACTCGAAGCCTATTCCGTTGCAGCGGGGAGTCAGGCAAGGAGATGTTATTTCTCCTAAACTGTTTACCGCTGCACTGGAGGATGTTTTCAAGACTCTGGACTGGAGAAGGCTTGGCATCAACATAAACGGCGAGTACATCACTCACCTTCGGTTTGCTGACGACATAGTAGTCTTGGCTGAGACCATGGAGGTTTTGAGTACGATGCTCGATGACCTCAGTAAAGCCTCCGAGCGAGTTGGCCTAAAGATGAACATGGATAAGACGAAGATCATGTCAAATACCCATGTAGCACCAACTCCCGTTACAATCGGAGACTTTACACTCGAAGTTGTGGACCATTATATATACTTAGGACATACTGTCCAGTTAGGTAGATCCAACTTCGAGAAAGAGGTCAATCGACGAATCCGACTCGGTTGGGCAGCGTTCGGGAAGCTACGGCACATCTTTTTGTCCAATATTCCGCAGTGTCTCAAGACAAAAGTCTTTGACCAGTGTGTGTTGCCAGTGATGACATATGGTACTGAAACGTGGTCGCTTACAATGGGCCTCATAAGAAAGCTCAAAGTCACCCAAAGGGCAATGGAGAGGGCTATGGTTGGAGTCTCTCTGCGTGATCGCATCAGAAATGAAGCCATCCGCAGCAGAACCAAAGTAACCGATATAGCCCTCCGAATCGCTAGACTAAAGTGGCAGTGGGCAGGGCACATTGCTCGTAGAACCGATGGCCGTTGGGGCGGAAAGGTTCTCGAGTGGCGACCACGAACCGGAAGGCGCAGCGTGGGTAGACCCCTCGCAAGGTGGACTGATGACCTGGTGAAGGTCGCGGGAGTCCGCTGGATGCGGGTGGCGCAGGACCGGTCATTGTGGCACTCTTTGGGGGAGGCCTATGTCCAGCAGTGGACGTCTTTCGGCTGATATGATGATGATGATGATGAAGTAGTTACACTACTATATACATATAAACTGAAAATAGATGTCATATACTTCAGAAAAAGTGACCAAACCCTCCGGTGTCCGAGGCCAGATTTGAACTGGCGTCTTCAGCTTTCGCGGCTGACATCCTGACTACTAGACCACCCGGTCACGGCGGAACTTGACAAATTTTCTCATGTATATGCAATCTCTGAATTTGAAACGGCTAGGCGCCGTTGACCATACTCTAAAGGCATGCGCGCAGTACGTGCTTACACCTCCTATCCGAATCTCTTACGTGATTCTGGTATAGCGAGAGAGATGGTGCTGCCATCTATGAATCTTGAAGCAAATCAAATTATTTTATTTAATATATGTATATATGTATATATATATTTTTTTTGATTTGCAATTTTTAAGTAGTTACACTACTATATGTAAACTGAAAATAGATGTCATATACTTCAGAAAAAGTGACCAAACCCTCCGGTGTCCGAGGCCAGATTTGAACTGGCGTCTTCAGCTTTCGCGACTGACGTCCTGACCACTAGACCACCCGGTCACGGCGGAACTTGACAAATTTTCTCATGTATATGTAATCTCTGAATTTGAAACGGCTAGGCGCCGTTGACCATACTCTAAGGGCATCCGCGCAGTATAGTCTAAACAATTTGAACTGAGCTCATCCACTTAGTGTCTTATCTTTTGTGTGTAAACCGCAGGCGCGCGTGCCACTATGGAAAAAATGGTTTGGCCACATGTTAGCGTTTACTGAATTTCTACTATATGGACCACGCAATAAGATTCAATATGAACTAATACGAAAAAAGCTCTATGTTCTATACGGTTGCATCCAGTACAAGCGATTCAAATGCTCTAGAACCAGCGTAATTCGACACCGAGATCCGAAACAAATGTGCATAATTGGAGATCGCGCTTGCACTGGTATTCCGAGCGCACGGCTAGTTAGCGATTAGGAGGCAATTGTAATTTTCGCGAAAGGGCAGGTAAAACAGGGTTGGATTCTGATTAAAACATTTGGGTGGATGTACGATTTACAAATATTTAATATATGAAATACATATATAATAGATTTTAATAAATATTGGGTATGTTAAAATTATAATCAGGCATATAAATACTTAACTATTTTAAAATTGCTTTCTTAATTTTACAGCTTAGACTTACTTTTACCTATAGCAAATTATGTACTGAGAATAACTCAATTCAAATATAAATAATATGAATTTCTAAAGCCTATTATAGTATAGAAGACGATTATTTTACTATAGTATAGTATAGAAGATTTATTAAAAAATAATGATTTAAATTTTCCTTCTGACATTTGCATTTTATTCTAGAAACATTCTAAACTAGTATTTTATTATAATTTTTTTTATCTTTTAAGTTTTGTCGATTTTATTGTGAAATTATTATGATACATTTTGACCCGTATTTTTTTTTGTATAATTGCATCAATATATTTCTATTAATTATATAATAGCTTAAGATAATAATCGTTACTGACGATTCGAAAGTGCTTGTTGCTATGCCTACTTGAATAAATACATTTTTGACTTTGACTTTGAGTATTTAAAGGACTGATTATAATTGTAACATACTCAGCCTATATTTATTAAAATCTGTTATTTATTTATTTTCTTTTAAAACGTTTGTAAATCTGATAAGAAATGTAATAAACATGACAAACCCTCATTCGAGGAATAGTTGTAGGCACGTTAATTAATCTAGAAAAAAAAAATGAAATTAATATGATGAAAAGATTAATATGATTATTTTTGTTGACTAATATGTACTGTAAATATATATATTTTTATATTTTTCTACAACACATTCCAATTATGATAACAAGCAGAACTATAATGTAGATTCATATTATTTATATTTGAATTGAGTTATTCTCAGTACATAATTTGCTATAGGTAAAAGTAAGTCTAAGATGTAAAATTAAGAAAGCAATTTTAAAATAGTTGATTATTTACATGTCTGATAATAATTTTAACATACCCAATATTTATTAAAATCTATTATATATGTATATATATTTCATATATTAGATATTTGTAAATCGTACATCCACCTAAACGATTTAATCAGAATCCAACCCTGTTTTACCTGCCCGTTCGGGAAAATTACAATTGCTTCCTAATCGCTAACTAGCCGTGCGCTCGGAATACCAGTGCAAGCGCGATCTCCAATTACGCACTTTTGTTTCGGATCTCGGTGTCGAGTTACGCTGGTTCTAGAGCATTTGAATCGCTTGTACTGGGTGCAACCGTATAGAACTTAGAGGTTTTTTCGTATTAGTTGATATTGAATCTTATTCCGTGGTCCATATAGCAGATATTCAATAAACGCTAACAGGTAGCCAAACCCTTTTTTTCATAGTGGCACGTGCGCCTGCGGTTTACACACAAAAGATAAGACACTAAGTGGATGAGCTCAGTTCAAATTGTTTAGACTATACGTGCTTGCACCTCCTATCCGAATCTCTTACGTGATTCTGGTATAGCGAGAGAGATGGTGCTGCCATCTATGAATCTTGAAGCAAATCAAATTATTTTGTGTTGGGTAAGTGATGAACATTTCTTAGCTTATTTTATTACAAACAGGTAGATTCAAATTGTGTGACTAATGGTTTTTTTTCAGTTACGACATTTCTTTGTGTGATTTTGCTTGCCTTCCATTTCTTAGCCTTTATTTTGCATATTTATCATTCCACGTAATATTTAATGTTTTAAAAATAGTATCCTTTTAGTGTTTAATTAGTAATTGATGTTTGTATTTTAAGTTGAAAAGTTGACCGTTAGATTTAACCGCTTTTGCTCCGAACACTTTTATTCTTTCTTTCTTTTACTTCTTTACTTTGTAAACTCCGTCTGATTGTACTATCCGCACATCACCAACCTTTCATCATCATCATCACGCAGTACTGCTTCCTGCTTAAGCTTCTTGCCGTGCCGAGTACAATCAGCGGAGATAAATAGTGAATGTTTTATTTACACAACGGAAATAAATTCCAGGGTGCCGTAGTTACGGCTAGACCTTCAAGACCAGACCAGGCAGTTGTTCCTGAGCGGCCCGCGCTGACGTCCCTCAGCTCGCCCGTCTCCTGGCCCGTACCAGTTCCGGCTTCTCCAGGGGAGTACTTGCGTGGTGGGAACAACTCAACGCCTCGGAGCAATAATCAGATCGGCTTTTTACGAATCCAACCCTACGACGTACTCGTGTGCTTGCGGCGGATACGGTGGAAATAAATACCGTTTCTTTAAACCTTGTTTTTTTATTCTATTCCACCGCCATACGTAGCAATGCCTAGTAGTATTTTATGATGAGTAATAGAACATTGATTTTGTGTGTGAGACTTACTACTTTCACCACCTCTATAAGCGCTCTAGGGGTGAATTCAACTTTTGAATATCTTTTAAAAGAATCATTAGAAGATGACAAAACTATGGTAGAGACTTCATTTCCTTATCTCGAAGCACAAAACTTTAAAGCTAATAAATAAAATTCTTATGATATAACAAAATATACACTTTTTCACCCCCTGTATCTTTATATCTGTAAGACTTACAGATGTATTGTGTATTGAAATATTGTAGACAATTTTATCTTATTTATACGTTCCATAGACATTTTAGGCATACTGATAACCGTTTAAGCGCCAAGGTTCAAAAACGGACTTATGGCACGTTTAAACCAAGATGGCGGCCAACGCCCCCCCCCCCCTCAAGGTCTCAAATCTAGTATTTTAATAACCACCCTATAGCCTACCAATAACCATTAAAACATTTTCTACTCCACCTTTTGTAAGGCAATGTATGGAGATGATTCCCCAATGATTGCATTAAAAGACTTCTAGACTTGGTTGTAAACAACCAGTTATACGAGTATACTTACCTTTTTTCCGGGAAAACCCTTCCATATGTCCCGCGGAAGCGCTTTCTTGTTTATTTAAACAAAACTGAGCCCTTAAGAAAATCTGATAGCCTGTTCATCAGTACCAAAAAACCACATAAACCAGTAGGTACACAAACGCTCAGCCGCTGGATTAAGCGCACACTAAGCGATTGTGGGATCGACACGGCGGCGTTCAGCGGGCACAGCATGCGGCACGCCGCCGCGTCGCACGCGCACGCGCGCGGCGTCAGCATCGACGCCATCCGCAACACCGCAGGGTGGAGCGGACAATCCAATACTTTTGCCAAATTTTATCAAAGGCCCATTTTAAGTAATGAAGATTGTTTGTCTCTGGCGCCATCCGTACTAAATAAATAGATGAAATCTGATTAATTTTGATAGTGTTATTATTAATATGAAACTTATTAATCATATAAGATATATTTAAGGCAAATTTTACAATTTAATTGCTAAAAGATCTAACTGATAAAACAGAGACTTATTTCAAGGTAAACAGATTAATGTTGCATAATCCTACACTATCTTCAGTTTTAGGTAGGAATTTGAAGTGAAAAACTGTACTAATTATTATAATCAATAATTGTGTTTCAAGTTTGTTACATCATTATTTTCAGTGCAAATTTAAATGAATGCGATATAATCGGACTAAAATTGTTTTAAAATTTTAATCCCAATATCCTAGGTTTTTATTAGATTTGTTAATGCTATGCTAGGGATTACTTTTAATAAAAGTCTATCTCAAAATCTTTTAATAAAATATTGATTAATCTACAATTTTGTAGGTTTCCATAGGCATCGTTAGAAACTATGATGCGTTTTATGAATGTAAAGGATAAAAACCAAACAATAGTTATTAAATATTGTCATTGATTGATGATAGATCAATATACTTTCATAGTCTACAATGTATATATCTTCTGTTACTAATCTCGAGGACGAGGCGCGAAGTAGAATTAATGATTAAACGAACTTACCTGAAGTGAAGTTCTATCATAATTATACGAAGCGCCTCGTCCGAAGAGATTAGTAACTTAGCTCCCTCCCGCCCCTCGCATCGCTCATCCCATTACTTAGAGATACATCAATTAATGATCAAATTAATACAATACAAAACAATTTTCTCAACTAAATGAACGGACGGAGCGTTGGGAGGCCTAGTCATGTGGATTCTAGGCATACTCACTTGTTAAAAAAATAAAAATTCTAAATAACTCCTAACCAAGTGCAGAGTGGTAACACCTACCGGTGTAACTACAATGTATATATCTTCTGTTACTAATCTCTTCGGACGAGGCACTTCGTATAATTATGATAGAACTTCACTTCAGGTAAGTTCCTTTAATCATTAATTATATTATGTAGACATTATATAAAAAGTGAGATATAAAAAAGCCAGCGTGGAGGTAATGGCGGCCAAAATGAAAGCTAGGAGATTAGGTACATACTTATATTTAATGTGAACTGAATGATGGTTGGAGAAAAGTGCCTCTATACAATTCTAGATTCCTCTTTATATAGTCGAGGTGCAGCGACACGCTGCGGAAGGTTAGGAACTATTAGGTACATTAACTTTACTAGACTAACTTAAGCTAGCTATTGGTTGCTTATATTAATACAGAGTAAGCTCGGTAGATGGCACTCATTTTATAACAATGTAGTGTCCTCTTTGTGCCATAGATGGCGTCTAGGTATTTGATCTTATCTGGTATTAAAATAGGCTAAATATATTGCTTGTTAAGATAGCTCTTAACATTTTGCCGCCCCTTGAAATATCTAATGTTTTTATAACATAGCAGTAGGTATTTCAAGGTGTAGGCTTATTTTCCTATCAGTAAGGATGGGCAGAGTTCTTTGTTATATGACTAGGTTGAAATTAGAGCTGTGCCCATTCTTATATTTAAATGAAACAACGAACCGAATGTTTTTTATTTCAAATAGGTACGAGTATTCTATTTTAATTACTAATTACACACTATAAGTAGTACTTATAAGTTAGGTATAGGTATTAACTTAATTATATTAAAACCGGAACGATTTTTTCTATTTTATTTTTTACATAGGTTAGTAGGTATACAGGTATCTACTATATAACATGGCCCGATGTAGGTAATGGGCAAATATTATTGAACGCGCGTTGAATGTCGCCTCTGGCGGTCCGGATGATGGCTACCCTGGTGACGCTGTCTCGGCCCGGCTGCGTCGCGACGATCTTGCCCAGCCTCCACCGGCAGGGCGGCAGGCGCTCCTCTCGCACCAGGACAACGGTGCCGACCGCGAGGCTTTGGCCTCGCACGCTCCTCCACTTCGTGCGTTCTTGCAGCGTCCCGATGTAGTCACGTGACCAGCGCCGCCAGAAGTCCTGGGTGATTTGTTGCAAAAGTTGATAGTGAGTTAATCGATTTTTTGGTACATGGTTATAGTCGTCGTCGGGAAGTGCGTTTGGCGCTCTTCCAATTAGAAAGTGAGCTGGCGTGAGGACAGGATAGTCAGGATTAGAAGTAGGTAGGGAACACAAAGGTCTAGAGTTTACCATATATTCCACCTGATTTAAAATTGTCAAAAAGGATTCATAAGTTAACAAAGACAAGCCTAGCACTCTTTTTAAATGATATTTAGTAAGTTTTATACTAGATTCCCATAATGCCCCCATGTGAGGTGTATAGACAGGATTGAAACTCCATTTTATGCCCTCATCAGCACAATGAGATATCAGTTCGCTCGAGCTATCCTGTAGGTATTTTTGTAAATCTTTCATTTCGTTATTAGCCCCATGAAAAGTGGTTGAATTGTCACTCACCAACTCCTTCGGTTTACCTCTCCTGGCGATGAATCGTCGCAGCGCCGCCAGGAAGTTGGCTGACTCCAGCCCTGTAATTAATTCGAGATGAATTGCCTTCGTTGCAAAACAAATAAATAATGCTATATAGCACTTATAGACCTTGTAACCACGTCCTGTCCTATCCCTAATATTATAAGGACCTCCATAGTCTATACCAGTGATAGTAAACGGGGGGGAAGGGTTTACCCTCGAGGGGGGTAAGTTTCCCATTACAGGGTTGGTAGTCTTTGGATTCGCTCTAAATCACGGTATACATTTGCTTACAATTTTAGATGCTAACATTCGACCCTTAGTTGGCCAGATGCGCTCGCGAACAATAGCAAGTAATAACTGAGGGCCAGCGTGAAGAGTGCGTTTGTGTGCGTTTTCCATTAATAGTTTGGTAAGTGTGTGTTCGTGACTTAGTATTAGAGGGTGTTTTTTATCATATGCATATTGTGAAAGACCGATTCGTCCGCCTACGCGAATGAGTCCGTCCTTCATGAATGGATGTAACGACAATATTTTTGATTTATTAAGAATCGGTTTGTTGTTTTGCAACAATTTATATTCGTGTGGGAATGATTCCATTTGAGCATGTTTGATTAATGTTAGGTCAGATTTTTTCAATTCGTCTACGGACAGTGGTCCTGATAGTTTTTTATTCAGGTTCATTGTTCGTGTTTTATTTATTGTGTTATGTATAAATCGAAATATGTATGCTAATACATGAATAAGTGTTTTATCGCTCGACCACCTGTGGAAAAGATATTGTATTGTGTCGTTGGACTCGGTGTTAATGGCCAAGCTGACTGTTGCATCGACGTCACCCTCTGCCTCGGGTACGTGATCCAGTGACTTAGCACATTGGGTTGGCCATGAGTCAGAACTTTCGCTCAACCATGACGGCCCCTGCCACCATAACTGATTGGTCTCCAGCTTGCCTGGTGCTACTCCTCTCGACAAAAGGTCGGCAGGGTTATCCTCTGAGCGGACCCAGTACCAATCGTGCTTGTTTGTAAGTGACAATATTTTTGTTACTCTGTTACTAACAAAACAAGTTAATTTAAGATTACTATTTTTTATCCAACACAAATTTATTTTTGAATCAGACCACAGGGTGATTCCGGAAATGTCACATTTTAATGCCCGTTTCACTTTGTTTACATGTGTTGCTAGAAGTAAGCTTGAACAAAGTTCTAAATTTGGAATTGTTTGGGATTTTATTGGGGCAATTTTTGATTTTGAGTAAAGTAGGTGAACTCGAATGTTTCCTACCCTATCACTCGAGCGTATATAAATGGCAGCGCCATAGGCTTTAATACTACTGTCACAAAACCCATGAATTTGTAACGTCACATAGTTAGGTATAACTGTACATCTCGAAATCTTTAATTGGTTTAATAGGAACAAGTCTCGATAAAACGTGTTCCACTCTTGGGTCAAATCGTGTGTTAATTCGGCATCCCAATCTAAATTAGCTTTAAATAATTTTTGGATAAATAATTTAGCTACTACAATTACTGGTGCCGTCAAGCCTAGGGGGTCGAAAAGGGACGAAATTACCCCTAGTACCTTTCTTTTGGTGATTGGGTGTGAAATTTGGTTTTCTTTTATGGTGTACATGAGCTCGTCGGAGTCACTGGACCACGCTAAATCAAGGATCTTATGTGTTTTATCTCCAAACTCGGTTGTAGATGTGTTTTGGTGTGTGTGTGTTTCACTCACCCTTTTTATGATGGTTTCGGAGTTGGACTTCCATTTTCGCAGCGTGAAGTTGGCTCCCTGCAGGATCTCGTTAACCTGTGTTGTAGTTTTGGCTACCTGGTTCTCGTCGTCTCCGCCCGCAATAAAATCATCGATGTAGAACTGGTTCGCTATGGCCTCTGCTGCTGCTGGAAATGTGTGTTGATATTCGTTTGACAATTGTAACAAACATCTGGTCGCAATGTGTGGTGCTGATTTTAAGCCGAAACTTAATGTAGTCAGCATAAAAACTTGGAGTCGTTGGTGTGTATTTTCTCGCCAAAATATGCATTGTAGGTATTGTTGATTCGGTTTCAAATAAATGCACCTGTACATTTTTTGTATGTCAGCGTTAATAACAAATCTGTACTTTCGGAATCGTAGAAGTATGTTAATGAGTTCGTCCTGTATTATTGAGCCTTTGTATTGTATATCATTTAAAGAAACGCCGTTATCGGTCCGGCAAGATGCGTCGAAAACGATTCGAATGGGGGTGGAGGGGGAATCTCGAAAAACTGCTTGGTGGGGTAAAAAATTACATGGACCATCATAATTATCTTGTAATTTAATCATATGGCCCGCTTGTTCGAACTCGCGCATAAAATTCACATATTTATCTTTAAAATCAGGGTTCCGCTGAAACTTGGTCTCTAAAGTTTTGAACCTTTTATATGCTATGTGTCTAGATTGACCAAGTTTGGTAGGTGATTGCTTCAATGGAAGTTCAATCTCGAAATTACCCTCAGAGTTGTGAGTATGAGTTTCCAAAAATATCTCCTCACATTGTTTTTCATCATAAGGTAAATTTGGTGCGGAACCCTCCTCTATTTCCCAAAACTTTTTTAATTGATTTTCAACTGGAACTTTACATTGGATAGCAGACTCGTTAATTTTTTTATGTACGGGACCCGTTACCAACCATCCCAATCGCGAGCGTCTTAAAACTGGTAATCCGGGCCCGAGCGAGTATTTACCTACAAGAAGTATATCAAAGAATATTTCCCCTCCGATAAGCAAATCTATATATCTTGAACTAAGTTAAATTCGTCGTCAGCTAATTTATAACGCAGCGGAATGTGCCAACGTTGCACATTTGGTATCTCAATGTTAGTTTTACAAACAGTAGGCGCAATAAAACAGGACAATTGAGTTGTAAAGGTTCTGTCTAAGGAATGCAGTGTTATTTCACATGATTCTAGGACATTAGAAACTTTTTCATTGAAACCTATGACATTAAGGACATGTTGTTCCTTGTCTAGTTGCAACTTGTCGATCGCGTTTTGAGTAATAAAATTCTCTTGTGAACCATTGTCTAAAAATGCTTTCATTTTATGCACATTGTTGTACTTATCCCTAATAAGCACTTGGGCTGTAGGAAGGAAAACCGACCTATTTCGCGGATTGTTTGTTTGTTTCGATATTTGAGTGTTATGAGACAAGGTAGTTTCGATTTGACTAGAACTCGGTTGTTCGTCGGTTAATGTTGAAATTGGTAATCGCGCTGGCGCGGGGTTGCTACCTACATAAGTATTGGTATGTTTGTGTAGCATCGTATGATGCTTGCCCTTGCATAATCGACATGTACTGGCCCTGCAGTTAGCTAAGATATGCTTCGCGGACAAACAATTAAAGCACAATCGTAGTTTATTTACGGCTCGAATGCGCGCAATAACATCTAATGCACTGAACTTTGGACATTGGTTAATATAATGCATACCTGAACAATACGGACACTGGTTAGGTTTAAATTGTTTGGAGGTTACCTTGATAGGTTCGGACGTGGTTACCATGGCCTTCTTGGAAGTGGTGCTCGCGTCCGACGGCACTGCTGGGCTGGTCGCTTCCAGCCAATCAGCTCGGTTCTTCAGGAAGTTTTTGAAATACTGCAATGAAGGCAATTTTCTCAAATTGGCAATCGACTGTCTAATTTTTTTACTAGTACATGAATTATCGCGAGATCCCAATTTTCGGTAGGCACATTTAATGAACGTAAAGATCTCAAATGTTTGGAAATATTGTCGCACAGACCTCTAAGACCCGAAGGAGTTGACGGTACCGGTTCCACGTCGAACAAGGCTCGCATGTGGTTGGAAACTAGACGTTTTGGATTATTGTAACGTTCACAAAGCATCTGCCACGCAAGCGTGTACCCTTCCTCGGAGAAATCGAGCGAACTGATTACCTCAAGTGCGCCGTCTCGTAAACAACTGCGTAGGTATTTATATTTTACGATTGACGCCAAGCTACCATGATTGACTAGGGCATCAAACGTGTCTCGGAACTGCAACCACTGAGTGAGGTCTCCATCGAAGCTAGGGAGGCTAATTTCGGGATATTTTATCGACTCACCGAGGGGCTGCTGCTGGGGGGCCTGAGAACTATGGTCGTTTGAAATAGGCACCTCGTCTTTTTTCGTCAGCAGCTTGCCCTTTGCGCTAAGTCGGTAAAATGTGTTCTCGAAAAACTCACGTTCGGCCTATTGGGCCTCGATGTCACCTTCCTCGCTGCACAGTGTCTCGATCCGGTCCTGTATCTCAGAGAAATCTTGGTATAACTTAGGTAATTGATTCAATCTTAAGCTTATGTATACAATTATTTCGGCTGTTAATGCACTTGAATCGATTTTTTCTATGAATTTCTTAAATACAGTTAATTTTCGCTTATAAATTCCTCGTTTACATTTTAACTGCCTAATTTCTAGTTCCTCTACGGTTCTTTTGGAATTTTCTGCCTCGTCACCCATCGTTACAATGGTTACAATTTACAATTGGTAGGGAGATTTGGATAAATAGGTTGGGAATTGCCAGCTCACTTGCCTTCTCGATTGAAGCTCGTGCGCGTGGTGAAACTTGGTGATTGCCCTCGCTTGGGCGCTCCTTCTGCTTCTCGTGTGGTACCACCCACGTGGTCCCGTTGGTAGTTCGGTCTTCGCTCCTTGCTGCGGTGCCACCCACGTGGGCCCGTTTCGGTGGCTCGGTCGGCGCCTTCCGCTCGGCGGTTCAGGCTGCTCGATCGAGTGGTGGGGTCGCCTAGTCACCTCTTCAGCTTCTTCAGGTCGATGGAGCCCCACGCGCTTGTTACGTGGTAGCGTTGCTCTCTCGGCCTAAATAAGGATACGCGGCTATTCCTCAACGTACCAGCTTGCAAATTAAACTGAATTTACTCGTGATTCGCATTACTGTCCTGAGATTAACCGCGATTTAAACTCGGGGTCACCATTATGTCCAGCGTGGAGGTAATGGCGGCCAAAATGAAAGCTAGGAGATTAGGTACATACTTATATTTAATGTGAACTGAATGATGGTTGGAGAAAAGTGCCTCTATACAATTCTAGATTCCTCTTTATATAGTCGAGGTGCAGCGACACGCTGCGGAAGGTTAGGAACTATTAGGTACATTAACTTTACTAGACTAACTTAAGCTAGCTATTGGTTGCTTATATTAATACAGAGTAAGCTCGGTAGATGGCACTCATTTTATAACAATGTAGTGTCCTCTTTGTGCCATAGATGGCGTCTAGGTATTTGATCTTATCTGGTATTAAAATAGGCTAAATATATTGCTTGTTAAGATAGCTCTTAACATCTGCTATCTTTATTGAGGTGAAGGTTTCAAAAATTTTCTGTGTTACCAGAAATGTAATTTAAGCCTTTATTAACTTCAATATTTTAAAGTTAAGTAACCCCCTTCTCAAAACTGTGTGATTGTAATATTTTAAATCATAAGAGCGAAGTACGGATATTTAATTTAAAAAAAAAACAAAAGAAACACGACCCCAGACTCGATCTCGGGTCCATCATGGATTTACTTTTGTTTTAAGCAAAGTGTCTACCGACTGAGCGGTTCGTTTTGCCTTTTAAATTTTGATCCATATTTGGAGGAAGAAGTAAGTTAAATAGGAGTTGCTAAGTAGTTAATCCAACTACCCAAAAAATCCAACCCCAGTTCCTTCTCTGACTATCGCCCCATCTCCATTCTTCCTTTCCTATCCAAAGTCCTCGAACGGCTAGTGCATCAGCAACTAACTTCCTTCCTGAATAGAAATGACCTCCTAAACCCATTTCAATCTGGTTTTCGTCCGGGCCACAGTACTACCTCGGCTCTTGTCAAGGTTACCGATGACATCCGTTTGGGTATGAATGACCAGAAGCTTACAGTTCTTGCACTTCTAGATTTCAGTAATGCCTTTAACACGGTCGATTTTGATATTTTGCTCGCGTTCTTACAGTCTCTTAACATATCGGCTGCAGCGATTGACTGGTTCCGCAGCTATTTGGTTGGTCGTCGGCAAAGAATAAAACTAGATTCTTCGTGTTCTTCCTGGTGCAGCACATCAGCTGGTGTCCCACAGGGTGGTGTGCTGTCTCCTCTTTTATTTTCTATCTTCATTAATTCCATAACTCTTGATCTCTCTTCTTCGTATCACCTCTATGCCGACGACCTTCAAATATATTCGCAGGGTATGCATAGCGATCTCAATTCAGTTATAGAAGCCACGAATCTTGATCTGCTCCGCATATCAAATTGGAGTCAAAATTACGGTTTAAAAGTAAACCCCCTAAAGTCACAGGTAATTGTGATGGGTAGCGCTAAACAAATCTCCAAAATTGACTTTCTCAGGCTCCCTCCGATAGTCTTCGATGGTATCCAAATTCCTTTTTCCAACCAAGTGAAAAATCTTGGCGTAATCATGGATCGTTGTCTATCATGGGTGCCTCAGGTGAGTGAAGTGAGCAGGAAGATGTTTGCTGCCATAGGGTCTCTCAGACGGCTCCGGAATTTCCTGCCAATTGCTACTAAAATTGCGCTTGCTCAGTCGTTACTTCTCCTCATTCTTGATTATGCAGATATCTCCTATTTAGACCTAACCGAGGAGCAAATTAATAAGCTTGAGCGTATTCAAAATACCTGCATTCGGTTCATTTTCGGATTACGCAAATTCGACCATGTTTCTAGTTTTCGTTCTCAACTCAAATGGCTCCCTATCCGTCACCGCCGTAACTCTCACATACTTTCTTTACTCTTTTCTATACTTTTTAACCCTGCAACTCCCCGCTACCTCAAAAAGCGTTTCTCTTATCTTAATTCTATTAGATCCTCTCAAAAATTGCTCCTAAAAGTGCCATCTTCATCTTCCAAATTTTATAATTGCTCATTCGTAAATGGCCGTTCGTTTGTGGAATTCTCTCCCTCTCAACATAAAACGCGCGCAATCTATCGGTAGCTTTAAATCGCAACTTAAGGAATACTATTTATCTCTTCCTTAGGTTTTTAAGTTGACACTGTTGTTTCTTACTGTGTGTATTATATATGTATATATGTACGTATATGTATGTTTATTTTGTATTTATTTAAGTATGTATATTCATATGAATGTGCTGTGTTATCTATTTCGTCTATTTTATGTCTATGCACCACCTACTGCTTATTGTTTTTCTCTAGTCTCCATTACCCAAAGGTTGTCTGGAAGAAATCGCTCATTAGCGATAAGACCGCCTGTTGTTACCTCTACCTAAATTTATCTAATTGTAAAATTTGTGCTTGTAACTGTATGAGGTGTGCAATAAAGAGTATTTATTATTTATTATTTATTTTTAATATTTTATAAAAAATCATTTCTAGAGACTAGAGGTATCAACCTAAATGTGTCATTGACCTTTGTTCTATTGTTAAATGTAATTATTCGAATTTCGAACTTAAGTTAACTAGCTTCGCCAGTAACGCCATCTAGTATATTTTTTATGAACTTCGTTGCTATGTGCGTAGTACAGTCGAGGACAAAGAGATGTATACACTTTTGGACCTTATTACAACGCAATAAGGTCCAAAAGTGTATACATCTCTTTGTCCTCGACTGTACCTGCTGTCAAGCGAACTTGAGCCTAAGACTGCGTACGCATTTCTGTAGCTGATAGTACATCACTCACCTTCGGTATGCTGACGATATAGTAGTCTTGGCTGCGACCATGGAGGATTTGAGTATGATGCTCGATGACCTCAGTAAAGGCTCCGAGCGAGTTGGTCTAAAGATGAACATGGATGAGACGAAGATCATGTCAAATACCCATGTAGCACCAACTCCCGTTACAATCGGAGACTTTACACTCGAAGTTGTGGACGATCATTTATACCTAGGACAGACTGTCCAGTTAGGTAGATCCATCTTCGAGAAAGAGGTCAATCGACGAATCCGACTCGGTTGGGCAGCGTTCGGGAAGCTGCGGTACATCTTTTTGTCCAATATTCCGCAGAGTCTCAAGACGAAAGTCTTTGACCAGTGTGTGTTGCCAGTGATGACATATGGAACTGAAACGTGGTCGCTTACAATGGGCCTCATAAGAAGGCTCAAAATCACCCAAAGGGCAATGGAGAGGGCTATGATTGGAGTATCTCTGCGTGATCGCATCAGAAATCCGCAGCAGAACCAAAGTAACCGATATAGCCCTCCGAATCGCTAAACTAAAGTGGCAGGGGGCGGGGCACATTGCTCGTAGAACCGATGGCCGTTGGGGCGGAAAGGTTCTCGAGTGGCCACCACGAACCGGAAGGCGCAGCGTGGGTAGACCCCCCGCAAGGTGGACTGATGACCTGGTGAAGGTCGCGGGAGTCCGCTGGATGCAGTCGACGTCTTTCGGCTGATATGATGATGATGATGATGATGAAACGAAGTAACGTATGCGGGATGAAATCTGGACAAAATTTTGAAAACGTATAAAGTAAGTAAAGAAATAAACTCAAATTGTATATAAATGCCAATTGAAAGCTTATACATCTGTTAATTAATCCAGTACTTTTAATGGGCATTGGATTCTTTATCTTAAAATTATGGTTAATCGAGGAGAACAGCGTCGCGAAACAGTATATAATTTCTACAGTATTAATTCCCTATAACTGAAAGCGAAGACCGTGGAAAATTTTGTGGAAATGAGATAGAGCTAAAGAGCTATTTATAATATTTTTGCGTCCTTTTTCTTTACAAAAATTGCCACAAGTAAGCCTGGTTCAGGGAAACATTCCAGCATTAGCCAGTTTGCTGAGAGAGATCGATTAAAGAAAATGACAGCCCGCTGAGTCACAAAATCTTATAGAGAACTCAGGAAGGCATTCAAATGTGGCAGTAAAACTGTTTTAAAGTATCTTGACGACATAGGTATCAGTTAACAATTAAGAAAAGTTACGCCCATCGTCTCCAAAAATTAAAAAAAAATACCGAAAATACGCCCACGTCGTTTGGTCAAAAAATGTAAAAACAGGTGTTTTTTTTCATTCATAGATTTTTTTAATGACTAATATAATGTTGTTTAAAATTCGTGGTAAGGTAACTATTTTTTTGAGAACACCAATAATCTTACGGTCAAGAATGTGAAAAATGTCAAATATACGAAGCTTCCTTAAAAAGTTATCCGATGGAAGATAAATTTAGATTTTAAAAAATCTGCACATTGTTGTTGTCGATAGCGATGGACATAAAGTACCACAAATTTCGTTTGAAACCTCGCATTGGAGTAAACTTACTCTGGCGTTTAATGTGATTAAATACATTATTAAAAACCATGAAAGATTATAAAAATAACTATGTTATATTTATTTTATAAGAAATTGAATGTTATCCAGATT
The DNA here is from genome assembly GCA_947086415.1 of Pammene aurita. Lineage (NCBI taxonomy): Eukaryota > Metazoa > Arthropoda > Insecta > Lepidoptera > Tortricidae > Pammene > Pammene aurita. The sequence goes on along the minus strand of OX352307.1, from coordinate 33,584,551 downwards.
TCATTCCGCATACGATTATCATAAAATAACATTTAAGGCGCTAGGCGCTGATGGTGGCCGAAAATTGTTACTTTCTAAGCGATATATCTCAATAACGGGTCATTCAAAAATTTTGAAAAAAATATATGTTATTTACCATTTCATGTACAACATTGTCAACGTTTGAATAACTCGTGTAACGTATAGTTTCTCCGTTATGTAAATGTAACGAAATGTCGTTTTACGGTTAATTTTGCTTATATCTACTGAACGGCTCATTCGATTTAAAATATTGTTGAACTAAAAAATATGTACTACAGAACACTACAAACTCAACGTTGGATATTTAAATTGATTAAATTTTCTTAAACAACTTGATCATAATTCCACATTTCGTGCGTTATTAGCTCGAAAACGGCGTTGCTGGCAGTCGTGAGCTAGCTTTGAGACGAGGAGGCTGTGTCGCTCGTCGCTCCGTGCTTCCCTTGTACTACATATACTTGTGCTTGGCCCGTGAGCAATAATATCGGACTTACTGTGCCTAAAGACTAAATAACAGCAGAGGGTTCATGCGGTGCGGATATAACGTGTCTTCCCGGAATCAATAATGTATAGACGTTTTATCTTTTAAGATAATGTACTCGTATGCATGTTTATGTACGTTCGTATAAAAAGTGTATTTTATTTAGATTATAATACAAGTAAAAAACAAATGAAATAAAAATGGAGAAAAAATAAAAATCATGAATCTCACATTGCTCTGAAAACAAATTTGGTCATGTAAGTAAACTAAAATTATTATGTTTTAGTAGACGCATGCATCACGCAAAATAGGCATTAGTCGTCGAGTTGCGGAAATCTGCTAGTGCTGCAATACAATACACTAATAATTAATTTAATAAAAAACTCCAAAGAACCGAATTTATTTAAACATATTTATTTAAGAATACCGTGTTCTAAACGAATGTAATATGCGTTTTATTTTAAGATTAAACACAATCTTTAATGTTATACTTTATACTAATTCCTCAAATCTAGAAATTGCGAAGTAAACTGCAAAGGATTGCAGATAAACCGGCCAAGAGAATATCGGGCTATGCTCAGTGTAGGGATCCGTAGTTGCCGGCCTGTTACAATACATCCATTCAAAAGGTAGTCTATAAAGAAATATTTTGTGGCACTTACGTTATTTTACTATAGGCATAACTCAAAAACGGCTCAACCGATTGTATTCCATATAGTTTTTATTGAAAATACGTGATAAGTATTTCAATGGCCTCACTTCCAGGAATTTTCCCAATTTTTTTGGACCCACGGTTCAAAAATCAAAGAGCATTTTAACTTTCGAAGCTATTATTTACGAAAGTATTCGTTTTATCCAAAAGTTGTTTAAGGCATATTCTTCTTGAAAGACCTATCCAACAATGGGTTTCAGATACTTATTGTTTTACCACTTTGTAGGCGTAATTAAAACTCAAACCAAATTTCAGTCTACTAACTATCACTGAGCAAAGCCTGATTGAGAATCTAATAAAAAAATGCTGATATAAGAGTTCAATGTATGCAAGAATAAAGGAAATAAAGCTTTTTTTTATACCACGACGCTGGCAAACAAGCATACGACCCGCCTGATTGAAAGCAGTTATAAAGCCTATGGACGCCTGCAACCTCATAAGATTCACATGCGCGTTGACTACCCTAAAAAAACTTTACTATGTCGGTGAAATGCAAATAAATACAAATTTTATATTAATTGTCAACACAAGTGAATAAATAAATTACTACTAAGGGTTAATACTACCTATCAAATATCTTTAAAAGACCGGCCAAGTTTGTATCGGACCATGTATAATGTAGGGTTCCGTAGAAAGTAGTTTCTTGGAGATAACTCAAAAACGGATGAACCGATAATATGTGAAATAATTTTCGTAGAAAATTAAGTACTAAGCCTTCTTGGTATTTTTTAATATTTTGTAGACTTAAGGATTAAAAGTTAGATGGGGGCTATTATATTTAGACTTTCGAAGCAATTATTTCTGAAAATATTGACTTAATAAAAAAGTTTTAAAAATACTATATATACACGCTGAAATTTTGTCGTTTTGTTCCCGAAGCGTAGTGGTTAGGTATCGATTACACAGCCAAATAAAATTGTCAAAAAAAATCTAGCTCTTAGTTTCAAAATTGCTAAATAAATAAAAAATAATACAGAACTCGAAGCCGTGAGAATAAAGGTAAGCGTCCACTTGTCGGTATCGTACGCATCGGACGCATCGCACGCAACGGATCGTAGTATTCTTTGTATAGAAACTTATATAAGTGCGTCCACCTGTCCGCATCGTACGCATCGCACATCGGCAATGCCGACATCTTTGCTCCGAGAGGCAACTTTTGCGATGCGTGCCGATGACGTCATACGGAATGCCGATCAGTGGACGCACCCCGCGCGCTCGCTAGCTACAACGACAAATTGTTCTTCATCGCTTTCCTCCATTCTCACGGAGTCCACACGTGCGCTCACTACGAAAATCCGAATGAACTGGCTTCGTCAATCCGTATGCTGGTACTCACCGTCGGTAATCCGTACGCTGCCAATACAGTGGACGCACTGTGAAAAATTTATCCGTTTGATGCGATGCGTCCGATGCGGGCCTGTGGACGCCTACCTTAAATAGTAACACAGAAAAGCCGCGCGAGCGCATCAATGAAATCTACCACGTTTGAAAAATGCCGCCTCAAACCGTCGCCGCCGCCGCGATTTCATTCGTGCTGATTTTCTAAGGAGCTATCCCTCCCGCACCCCGCACGTCCCGCCGTCGCCTGCGCAGTTCACCCCTGCACGGCCCCGTCGCCCACGAAACACCAGTCGCGATGCAATTAGTCACCAATTAGTCACCGGACGGAAGTGAGTGCAAGTGCATGTAATCTGTGTGTAAAAAAATGGATCGTAATTATGAGTATTCCAACGTGGAATACGTTGCCATGCTGGATGCCTACGTACGTTCTGGTTTCAACATGAACCAAGCCCGGATACTGTATGCGCAGCCTGAAAATTTGAACCATTTACGTGCGCAGGGGATTGCCGAACCACAAATTCCGGCCCCTAATACGTTTTTGGCTGTCAGGCAGCGGCTCCTGAACCATGGCCAACTCCGTACTCCTGCACACGCGCAGGCACGCGGTCGACCACACTACGCGGCGGAGCTCGAGGAAGACATAATTGAATACTTCGAGCGGCACCCTATGAGAAGCACACGTATGGCCGCTCGGAGATTTGCTGTCAGTCAGTATTTTGTCTGGAAGATATTAAACTCCGAAGGGCTGCACCCGTTTCACTTTCGCAAAGTGCATGCTTTGTACGAGAACGACGGGCCTGCTAGGATAGCGTTTTGTCAGTGGATTTTAGAGCATCAAAACGTAAACGTATTGTGGACGGACGAATCTACGTTTACACGTGTGGGGCTCTACAATCAACACAATGAATACTTTTGGGCGTTTAATAATCCGCACTGCATTCGTGAATCGTGCCATCAAGTGAGATTCAGTGTTAACGTATGGGCTGGGATAATTAACGATTCAATCATCGGACCCTATTTCATTGAAGGTAATTTGAATGGCCTCAATTATTTGGAAATGCTGAGGGAAGCGATTCCAAATCTAATGGAGGATGTGCCCATCGCTTATTTACGCGATATTTTTTATCAGCACGATGGATGCCCGGCCCATTATCGGCTGGAAGTGCGGAGGCACCTGGACGAAGAGTTTGGAGACCATTGGATTGGGCGCGGCGGACCAGTGGCCTGGCCTCCACGTAGTCCGGATTTAACGCCAATGGATTTTTTTTTGTGGTCGCAAGTGAAAAGACTGGTTTTTACCGAGGAAGCTCAAACTCGCGATGAACTGAGACAAAAAATAATTCGTGCTTTCGAGACTGTGAAACGTGACAGAGACACTTTACGTAAGCTTAAAGACAATTTAGTAAGACGTGCACACATTTGCATTCAGCGTAATGGACAACATTTTGAACAATTATTGCGTTACCGTGAAGTGTAAGTGATTTGTGTACATAGCTCAAAACTAAGGGTACTCACCGACCGAATCCAAGTAGGTACTTGATTATTTAAATTATTGTAAATACGCGTTGATTTCAATCTTTTAAATACGCCATAATACCTTATACCTACCTAGCCGATTATTGTGTTATTTTTTTAAACGTTAAAATACCGATACAACAGGGTAAATAGTACCTAACGGTTATGATGGTCCTAAGCCCATAAAAGTATGAAGGAAAGATTGAAAGCAAGTCTGACAGTAACCCTTAATCTTTTTACGTACATACCACTAAACATTCGTAGGTAAGTACGGCGGCGCCACGATTAGGTACATAGCCGGTTCCTAGCGCGGGCGGCAACGCGGTGGTTATGACTTTTTCGACGTGACGTCAGCGGTGTTACTACGTGTTTTACTCATTTCGTGAAACTGATTTTTCACTTGCTTATTTTTTTCATTTGAAGAGCTAGATTTTTTTTGACAATTTTATATGACTGTATAATCGATACCTAACCTCTACGCTTCGGGAACAAAACGATAAAAATTTCAGCGTGTATATATATATATATATATTAAAAATATCTTATATATATATATATAAGATATTTTTAAAGCCGTATCGTACAACATGTTCATATTTACAAAAAAAATATTTTTGACATTTAGTTTGGCATATGTATGGAGGTTCTCACCTAAAAGATTTTTTTAGCAATTTAGCCAGAAAACTAAGTATCGGCACATGAAACACACCTCTAGATAAAATTGCAGTAATATATGTTTTATAATAAAAATGGCTGTGACATACGGACGGACAGACGGACATGTTTCAAAAAACTTTTCAGGGTTCCGTTTTTACCATTTTGGCTATGGAATCCTAAGAAGTGTTTGCGCTGTGTTATATTTTAAAGATCTAAATTTAATGGCCTTACAGCTCTCATTTTTATGATGATTTCGTGCACAAATACCACTCCTTACATGTGCATTTTTACTATTCGCAACTCGCAACAGGCTTAGTTTTGTTAATTTATCGTAATTAAGTGATTTTTTACGGTTAATATTTAAAATCGCAACAAAAAAATAACCATCTCTTAAGCACAGCAAAAAAAATCCAAATTCACATGAAAACACCGCTTTGATGGGCATTCAGTTTTTTTTGCTGTACTAGTCAGTATTTTTTTATTTTTTTCTGATATGCGGAATATTTTTAACCATATTTCGTAAATTCATAAATATTTTGCCGCTCACTGTTCTTCAAATTCAAAATCTAGGTTTTCATTTTTTTACATAAAAATCTACTAATCGAGATCGTTATTACTTATCTTATTTAGTAGTGTAAGGAGTATCCTTAATTAATACTCTCAAAATATACTTGATAGTTATTTATTTTCTTTTTTTATATTATTAGCTAGTACATCAAAATCGACTATCGGTTTAGGCTGTCCCTTTGAGACTCCTCAAAGAATCCTGAACGTCTGACATAGAACGTTGTAATTCTTAATTTGAATAACACCGTGCCAGACAGTGTTTGAGAAGAGAGGTTGTAAAGGTAGACAACCTTTACAGTAGCATTCCTAAAAAATGTCACCGTAGTACTTAATCACAGTATTCAAATCACAAAACATCCACAAAAGGATTAGGTATGATTATTATAAATCTGCCCGCGCGCCTCTGAGTAAAGTCATATTCTTTGAACATTATTGCGGTGCATCGCGGCGGATTTATGCACGATCGCAATGAGAAGGGTACGCGGGTGGTGTGATGTCTACCTACATAAACTTAATATTCGAAGGCTTTCTAAACGCTTACAAAAGCCTACTAAAGCTTCCTTACCTCAAGCTTCAGACTGAAATTTCTGTAAATATAAATACCTACATAAGGGAACTTACTACAGGGAAAGAAAATCAAACAAAAGATTGAAGGTTAAAAAGAAAATTATTTATTTAAGTTTTAATTTTAGATTTTTGTTATTGAAAAGCGAAACACAGACTAATTACCCCTAATGCTGCCTTGGCAGACGTCATTAGGTGTTAGTTTCCGATTCCTAGGCTTTGCGAAGGTAAAAACGAAACTAACGAAGCAAAAAACCTTCGCGCCGTATTACAGTAAAATAAGTAACGTGAATATAATATCAAATACATTAATTAATACCCTATCTATACAGTAGCTTGCTCTGATACGCAGTTTGGCCGAGATGATCGTGAAAGCTAGTGGAGACCCAACGTTGTGTGTGTAGTTACCGCAAGTCCTATTCGATAAGGTGAGAAATAACCGCAATATTTAAAATATATATAATTCCTAACTTAAATGTAACGAAATATAAATACAATAGACATTGATAGGTTAGCATATTAACTGTTGACGTTAAAAATAAAATAATAAGATTGTGAAAATATATCCTAATTAATAGAATAATAAATAGTAATATTGAATATTAAAATTACACTAGAATTATAATGATTGATTAAATAGGTATTTCGTTGTTTGTTAAATAGTTGTATTTACAACAAAATATATATAAGGAGGTTTGCTGGACTCCCAACGTAGTGATTGTTGGCGAAGTACGCCAGTACAAAATATGTGGCATGTCAGTTTTGACAGTTCCGTCTTCCAACGGCGGAACCACGACCAGTGGTCTACGGTTCGAAGCTTAATGGATCTGGTAATATATGTCGTCCACGGCCAGTGGCCTTACAGACTGATGAGTGTTTGTGCGTTCTGAGCATTTGTAATGATTCAAGTGTGCGACCGGGCCAGTAGCCTACAGTCTCGCTTCATACATCAATGTATATTGTCCACGGCCAGTGGCCTACAGACCTGTTGGTTTAGCGTTCTGAGCATTTGTAATGATCCAAGTGTGCGACCGGGCCAGTAGCCTACAGTCTCGCTTCATACATCAATGTATAATTGACAGATAACCGCCAATTCCTCCACACCACATATGCAAATAACGACTGGTACATTTAATAATTTAAGTAAGCAAATACCAACCACCGTTTATGACGAATGGTATATAAATTTAGGAAGTAAATAGCAAGTACCTACCATCGTTAATAAGCAAACCTGAGTTACCTTGACGTGTAAGACCCTCACCGTACCGTCATCACTGCACGAGACTGGATATTACTAAGAACACCTAGTACGCTAATGGCGTACTTACATGGGAATAAACTCTGTAAGTACATGCTGTAATGCGCGTCATATGTTCAAGTGAACCATGGGTGATACAGTGCGCGTTGGGCTTCACATAATAGTGTTCCCCGTTGCCACCAAGATAACACCAGATAAGCATTCTACATGGAATAAATCTCTATGCTAGAAATCCAGCATCTTATCCCTTATATAATGACTAAAGTGTTACATGGAAGTACATACATATTACGCGACATCGTTTAACCATGGCCAATAGTTAACCGACATCGACAATTAACATTTAAAAGATCGAACCTATCTTAAACGTTGCATTAAAATTATATATTTATATCTATAAGGTAGTAGGAAGAAATAGTTAACAGATAGAACGTAGTTCCCGAAAAACTGTATTAAAATCTACTTAAATAAAATATGGCTTGGTACTCTCAAACTAAAGCCTATTCGACACGTCAACAGTATATATATATATATATATATACTACTGAATAGTTAGGTATTGTAAAAATAAAATACGCACGCATAAATACACACAGTCATATATACTAAAATGTAAAAGGTTCAATGTTAAAATAAACCACAAACACAGACCATTGAAGAACCTGGTTCGAATATAAGCTATCAGCCTATATAGTAGAATAGAAATAAATAGAATATCTTTAAATTGTTAAATGGTTTCCTCACGAAAACGAGTTCCACAGAAATGCAAAATACTATTATTTATTTGCTGTGTTAATGCGTTTGAAAACCAAGTCAAATAATACCCTACATCAACCTATAACTCAACTATGTTGAAACGTCCATACGATTTAAGAATCGTTTATAGAAGAAGACGAAGATTGTATTTAAATTTCACACTCAATAAATAATTAAAATATTTAAGTACTTATTTAGACATACAGGCGGCTCTAGGCACAGCGGAATAGTGCTTCGCTTCGCTCACTCAGCAATAGTTGAAATAGTACCTAATATACTTAAACGCAGATCCCTACTTCATTGTAAACCCAAACTCAGCTAAAATATTTACAAATGTGGATTAATAATAAATCCCTCATTATTCTAACACTCACTGCAGGTAAATAAGCGTAACGCCTGTAATATTAGTCCCCAAATAACCCAATTAATAAAAGAAAGGTATTGACCGTTATTATAATATTCGTACGCTTCACTAGTAAAGATATTGTAAAATGCTAGTACACGACAATCAATTAAGATAAAAGTGAATATTTAAAAGGACTTACATAAAGTTGTAGACCTCGATCTTGGCTGAGAGATGCTGATGTCTTGAAATCTCGTTCCGACTAAGTTAAGTTCGAACCTTACCACCCGCTTTTATAATTTCCGTACCCTGTCTCCCGCAATCACCTACATTCCCCTTTGTAGCTTTAATCCAAACACCTCTCTAAAAATCTTACCGATTACTCATCCGATTCCGCTATTGAACCTAGTTATCTAAATAATAAGGTTGATGATCCAACCTGTAGATACTAAAACCAAATAAATGTCTAACAGACAAGGTTCAAATTCGCGTGAAATCCTGACTCGTCGTCTGCACACCGCTTCTCGATCGCCTGCGAAAATCTAAGCAAATATGCGGGTGGGTTAAGATTAACCTCGCGCGCTGCAAGATTATTCCTACCCGCATTTATGTAAAATTATTAATTTATAATTACAATTTCAGGATTTTCTGGTAAATTGCTGAATAGAACTTAGAAACTACATTTGGATAAATATGCTAAAAATATAGGGAATATATATATGATAGTGAAATATACATACAATAGTGTTTCTACAGGAAACGAAAGCAAATTCAATGTAACCGCATGGTCAATTTTCACCAATAATTATTAATACGCATATATTTCTAACAAATATCAATAGGAATGCTAAGAGGACTATATTGTTTATCGAATGAAAATATTTATTTGTACTCTGAAGTAAATAATCACGTGTTTATGACACAATACTGTTCTTAACCAAATCTTCCTAAATAACTATTATTTTTATTCAATCTCACAAGAAACATTGTTACTTTTAATGCCTATTTAGATCAAGGAATTAGATTTTACGTTTTCATTTGTTTTCTGCTACATACACTAACATCTATAAATTCGAGGTTAGGTTTTTTAGGAACCAAAATTTATTAGAAAATACTATTATCTGTATTCCAAATGAATTACCATCTTAATATCTAACCGAAAATGTATATTATTTAGAAAAGCCACTTGAAATAAAGCTAGTTTTCAGTATTTATTTCAACACTAAATTCTCCTTCCCGAACTGCACCAAAGCTATGAAAATTAAGACATAACTACTAATTGATTTTATGATACTCCATATTTTCCAGGTGAGTTGTAATTCGAACTTTAATATTACAGTATAATTTTTCATTAAAGCTTAATCGTAAAGTCGTAAATTTTCCTGAAACTGAAAAATGAAATTAACTCCTACATAACGTTAATAGCAATGTCACAATATCGAACAATTTTACCGTCCATTGAAATAGGCATTATATGGATCCCTTGGATTCATTACAGTGGTGCGGGTAGAGAGCGCCCAAACGCTCAAGGACACTCCGGCGACAATCGTCTTAAGGTGCGACCACACCACTATTAAAAATACGGTGACGTTACGGAATCGCAGTGACGCATCGTATGCGCACCGTTTTAAACGCGTGCCCCCCGCACCGCTGCTCAAAATACGCTGGCGGTACGGAATCGCAATGACGTGCCGTAAACGTCACGACTTTAACGTATGCTCTCCACACCGCTGCTCAAAATACGCAGACGCAACGTGTACGCCGTGACGTGCCTCATACGAAATATTTTTGACGCGAACCTTCCAAACCGTATTTTGAGCAGCGGTGTGGAGGGCATGGGATAAAAACGGTACGGATACGATGCGTCACTGCGATTCCGTAACGTCGCCGTATTAAAAGTAGGGCTTGTGATATACGTGTTACACGCGGAACCGTACCTACGCAGCCTTAGCACCGGCGGTGCTAAGATCCCGTACTACACGGTCACGTCAAAGATACGTATCCGTTTCTGGATTCGGCTACGTTCCCACGAATCTCGGCTTCGGCTCCGCTCGGCTTCGGCTCCGCTCCGCTCGGTTGTTGAAAGAGACTCGCCCCTTGCATTACATTCGGGGGTCTTAATGACATGACACGCATAAAATCTACACTAAACGTCACGGTCACGACTGGATCCGATCTACGTATAAATAAGATACGTATCTCCGTGTACACGTAGCTACGTATCTTAATTACACGTAGCCGAATCACACGGAGCAAACGGAGCGGATCTCCGTTGCCGAGTAACACGGCAACGGAGATTCGGCTACGGGTACACGAAACACGGTCACGACCAGGAGCACTAATTAAAAGCAGCGGTGTGGAGGGCATGCGATAAAAACGGTACAGATACGATGCGTCACTGCGATTCCGTAACGTCGCCGTATTTTAAGCAGCTCAGTTTAAGGAGCATATTGAGCACAATCAGTTCTCGCATTTAAAGCTCTACGGTCAAGAACAGGCTGTGTGTGTACAGGCTTTTTATGGAAATCAGTGATACCTGATAGTCAAAGAAATCAAAGAGATTTTTATTTTTATTTATTTATCAACAAAATTGGTACAATACATATACATTAATATTAAGTTTCGCCAAACATAACGTTTATCAGCGAATTGTTGCGCTCACTTACAGTTTTTGTGTACCCGATCTTATCTTAAGAACTTATGTATGTAACTATTTATGATTATGACTTATTCTAAGTATTATATAAGTAGTATGTATGTATGTAGGTTTGTATTGTTTTTCTTATCTCCTAATGTAAAAACTAGTTGCCCAAGATTGGGATCGTTTTATATTTTGTTTATTTATTTAATTATTTGTACGTTGAGGTAGGTACGCCTTGAGTTGAGGTATTTAGTAGCAACTTTTTGAGTTTAGTTTTAAATACGTTTTTGCTGCTACACTTCAAAGGGAATCTTGTTAAAGATTCGCGGTGTGAGATAGCTGCGCGTTCGTTCGCAGTAGTAGTTGTTGGCGGTGGGCTCCGCGTACCTCCGTCGCTCTAACCCTCTTTGCGGTCGTGCGTAGACTCGCGGCGTTTTAAACTCGGAACATTTAAACTGATCAGTTGCTAATAAATACCTAACCTTAAATGAAATAAAACGACTAGAAACGGATTGTGTGGCGTATACTAAATTCAGTTTCTCTCCTGACTTTATTATGTATTCTCCGAGTATTCTATATGTGGGTAGTTATGCACATTATAATTTTTGACGGATATATTAATATTTTTCTCAGTTGACCCGTAACCATGAACGTTGAAAATTGTACAATGCAGTTTTTGTATACAAATATAAATATAGATTCTACAGTACTAAACTAAAAATCGCAGCATCGGACGTCGCTGCAAAGTGCGGAGCAGTGTGACATAGGCACGGTTACAGGGCTGAAGGGGCAACAGGGGCATTTGCCTCCCCCTGACACGTAAGCCTACGGGGACCATAGGTGTGGACCGCAAGATTTTTTGTGAAGAAAATTGCCCCCCCTTGAATGGAATCCTGGATCCGCGCCTGATGTGACAACCGCCTAAAAGTCTTGCGGCAAACGTGTTAAGCAAGTAACCAGTAAAATGACCAAGTATCTGACGCCGACATATGTGACATATGTAAGCATCGTTAGTACTGACGTTACGGGATCTACAGCCTACAGTAATCGCTTACCATTGGGCGGGCTGCATGCTTGGTTGCCACCAGCGTGATATTTAAAGAGAAACTTCGTTTTTAGGGTTCCGTACCTCGAAAGAAAAAACCGGAACCCTTATAGGATCACTTTGTTGTCCGTCTGTCTGTCTGTCTGTCAAGACCATTTTTCTCAGGAACGCGTGAAGGTATCAAGCCGAAATTTATATCAAATACTCAGGTCTATTGTCTCTTGGAGCTGTGAAAAATCAAACTTAAAAGCCAACGCAATCAAAAGATACAGTCGTTTATGCTGCAAATTTTAGAGTTTTTCCACACTCACAAAACCTACGGGGTACTTCCCGTGAACTCAGAAACTTGAAATTTGGCACGAAGTAACGTCATATAGCATAGATAATGGAAAAATTACAAAAAGTAGACATTTTTTGTAAAATCATACAAAATTTTTTTTTTTAATTTTAAACTTATCACCTTTTTCCCCTTAAACGCGTGGAGGTATAAAATTGAAATTCATGTCAAATACTCAGGGCTATAGGACCTTTCAGATGTAGCAAAACCAAACTTTTATATATACGCAATCAAAAGAAATAACAATCTAAGTTGCATATTTTGAAACTGAGTACTCGCAAGAAATTTAAAACCTAAAGGGTACTTCCCGTAAACTCAGAAACTTGAAACTTGGCACGAAGAAACTTCATATACTTAGCACAGACAAAGGAAAAATTACGAAAAGTAGCCATTTTTAGTAAAATCATACAAAAAATATTTTTTTTAATTTTAAACTTACTACTTTTTTCCCCGTAAACGCGTAGATGTATTAAATTGAAATTCATATCAAATGCTCAGGTCTATAATACCTTTAAGTTGTAAAGGTTTGTACGGAACCCTCGGTGCGCGAGTCCGACTCGCACTTGGCCGGTTTTTTAACACTAAAACTACTACAGATCTTAAACAGAGGTTTTGACATATGTCTCGAAAAACACTACAATTGTCACAAAATTCCGAGTATTCCGACACAAGAATAATCTTATGTCGAAAAATATCGACAATTCGGTTAAGGACTATTGTTATTCCGTGACAATTGTGGTGAGCTCTTCACCAAACTAGTACCTATTTAGTGACGATATAATTAAAAATATGTTGAATTTTATAAAAATAACATGGTGGTGGCAAACAAGCATATAGCTCGCCTGATAGTAAGCGATTTCTAAAGCCTGTGGACGCCTGTGACGTCGGTAATTTGGATATGTCAGAAATTGTGACAATTGTCACCGTGGTGAAATTGGGGCCTGATGGCATAGACATAAACAAAAACCGGCCAAGTGCGAGTCGGAATCGCGCACCGAGGGTTCCATACAAACCTATAACAAGCAAAAGTTGTAGTATGTATATTACTAATTTGAATTTAATACCTCTACGCGTTTACGAGGAAAAAGGTAGTAAGTTTAAAATTAAAAAAAAAAAAATATGTATGATTTTACTAAAAATGTCTACTTTTCGTAATTTTTCCTTTGTCTGTGCTACATGAAGTTTCTTCGTTCCAAGTTTCAAGTTTTTGAGTTTACGGGAAGTACCCTTTAGGTTTTGAGTTTCTTGCGAGTACTCAGTTTCAAAATATGCGACTTAAATTGCTATTTATTTTGATTGCATTGACATAAAAATTTGGTTTTGCTACATCTGAAAGGTCCTATAGCCCTGAGTATTTGACATGAATTTCAATTTAATACCTCCATGCGTTTACGAGGAAAAAGGTAGTGAGTTTAAAATTTAAAAAAATATTTATTGTATTATTTTACTAAAAATGTCTACTTTTCGTAATTTTTCCTATGTCTGTGCTATATGAAGTTTCTTCGTGCCAAGTTTCAAGTTTCTGAGTTTACGGGAAGTACCCTTTAGGTTTTGAGTTTCTTGCGAGTACTCAGTTTCAAAATATGCGACTTAAATTGCTATTTCTTTTGATTGCGTTGACATAAAAGTTTGGTTTTGCTACATCTGAAAGGTCCTATAGCCTTGAGTATTTGACATGAATTTCAATTTAATACCTCCACGCGTTTACGAGGAAAAAGTTAGTAAGTTTAAAATTAAAAAAAAAAAAATTGTATGATTTTATTAAAAATGTCTACTTTTTGTAATTTTTCCGTTGTCTATGCTATATGACGTTGCTTCGTGCCAAATTTCAAGTTTCTGAGTTCACGGGAAGTACCCCGTAGGTTTTGCAGGTGCCGAAAAACTGTAAAATTTGCAGCATAAACGACTGTATCTTTTGATTGCGTTGGCTTTTAAGTTTGATTTTTTCACAGCTCCAAGGGACAATAGACCTGAGTATTTGATAGAAATTTCAGCTTGATACCTTCACGGGTTCCTGAGAAAAATGGTCTCGACAGACAGACAGACAGACAGACAGACAGACAGACAGACAGACAGACAGACAGACGGACAACAAAGTGATCCTATAAGGGTTCCGTTTTTTCCTTTCGAGGTACGGAACCCTAAAAAGGAAGATGAGTGACGTTGAATGTGATCCAGCACCTATACACTTGTAAAATGCTACACACCGCTATAACTATGTGCATCATGGGCAAAAGAAATAAACCTATATAGTTAACACGGGTATGCAAGGGAGATCTCCATATTTTGCGCATTGCAGCAAGTGTGACTGAGAGACTGCCACACGACTAATTCAATATAGGTCCCGGAACCTATATCTGATGGTACACAATCGAGCGGCGCTTAAGCCGCCGGACAAACTACATGTATACGAGGCTGCTATTTATATATCCGGAAACCGGGATTACAATCTTCTTAAATAGCATATTTGACCTCCATGGTAAAATTTGAACTTTTTTAAGTACTGGCCGGTATATTTTTTCTTTCTTATTAACGCTCGTGTTTTATTTTTGACGGGTTTTAAATGTCATCTCGCAGCAAGAATGGAACTCACTCGTGAAAATATTCGTGCTATGATTTATTATGATTTTCGGCGTGGTTTAACGCAACAACAGTGCATAGATCAACTAACTTCAACTTTTGGTGATGAAGCCCCATCTAAAACTACTGTGTATCACTGGTTTAGTGAGTTCAATCGTGGACGTAGTATGCTTACGGACGAAGTTAAGGCAGGTCGCCCGAAATCGGTCATTGTACAACAAAATATCGAGGCTGTGCGAAAACTTATAATGGACGACCGACATGTTACGTACCGCGAGATAGAGGCGACTCTGGGTATTTCTATGACCAGCATTAATAGCATATTACATAATTATTTGGCTGTAAAAAAAATTTGTTCGCGTTGGATACCCCACAACTTAACAAAAGAGCAAAAAGATGCTCGCGTCGAATGGTGCAATAAAATGTTAAAAAAATATAACCGTGGTGACTCAAAAGCCGTTTATAACATCTATACAGGTGACGAATCCTGGATCTATGCATACGATCCCGAAACGAAGCAACAATCAACGGTATGGGTGTTTCAAAATGAGCCGAACCCTACGAAAGGGGGCGTCCATTAATCGCGTCATATTGTATAGGGGGGGGAGGGGGTCAAGAAAAAATCACCAATGATCACCACAGGGGGGAGGGGGGTCTGGACACGTATCACGTGTAATTTTTTTTTTCCTTTGTGCTATACTGTATTTTAATAAAATAAAAAATATCAACTTTTAAATGAACCAATCTGTGAAAACCAGAGTAAAATTTGCCTCGCAGTTGGACTTCTGCGTTTAGTTGAGTGGGCGAGGCGTCGCTATGCTTCATGCACAGGGTCACTTAGATTGATCTCATTTTTATCAAAATCAAATTCTAATGACGGGATCCATGAGGTATCAAGGGAACCCCTGAAACCTTATGAGACGTATAGCGATTTCTTTTAAATCTAAAAACCAAACAATTGCATTTGAATAGCGCTATTTAGTTAAATTGAAACTGCTTGTGAAAACCAGAATGGAACTCCTCCACGACAAGGTTTTTTACGTCTTGGGACTAATTGTTATGACTCTTATGAGATGCACTATGATTGTAAATAATTTTTAGTTGCATTTTAAATATTATTTTCTTCATAGTAGGTTTTTAGGGTTCCGTAGCCAAAATGGCAAAAACGTAACCCTTATACTAGTTTCGTTATGTCCGTCTGACCATCCGTCCGTTCGTATGTATATTTATCGGTTTAGGAATTATTAAGTTATCTCCAAAAAACGTCTTTCATAGGCAGATACGACCTTTTGATATTACTTTTTCGATAGTAGGTACGAAACCCTCCATTATGCGTGGTCCGATACGCACTTGGCCGGTTTTTTCTATTAAATATTATTTTAATGAAAATAGTGAGATGTGCATACATGTAGTTTCATTTTTTACCCTTCACGTGTACGTACGTTACGTTTTCACGTGTTAGAAAACTGTACTTACTTTAGTTAGCAAAAAATTACACGTCATATTGGACGAGGGGGGGGGGGGGTCCTGAAAATATCACCAAAGATCACCATGGGGGAGGGGGGGGGTCTAAATCAAGCCAAAAACGTATGACGCGATTAATGGACGCCCCCAAAGTTACTCGTGCAAAAAGTACATTGAAACAAATGGTGGCCTGCTTCTTCGGTATTAATGGCCATGTAGCTACAGTGCCACTAGAAAACCGTAGAACGGTTAATTCAGAGTGGTACACGACCATTTGCTTACCGGAAGTATTTGAACAAATTCATAAAACTAACCAGCGACGAAGAATCATTCTTCATCATGACAATGCCAGCTGTCATACGTCACGCGAAACAACTCTATTTTTGGAGGGTCAAAATGTGGAATTAACGGGTCATCCGCCGTACAGCCCTGACTTGGCACCCAACGATTTTTATTTATTTCCAAATATAAAGAATAAATTACGCGGTCAACGATTTTCGACCGCTGAAGATGCTGTCGACGCATTCAAACAACACGTTATGGAGGTACCTCAGGCGGAGTGGCAGAAGTGCTTTAAAAATTGGTTCACGCGAATGCAAAAGTGCATAGATCATCAAGGGGAATACTTTGAAAAACAATAAAACCATTTTCAGCCGTGTACGTTTGTTTGTTTTTTTGTTTCCGGATATATAAGTAGCAACCTATGTACCATATCTCCCTTTTTGTATAAATCAATGCCTGATGGTAAGCTGTTACAAATCTATTTTTCTTTTGGAATCAGCTGATCCTATAAACTCATGTATTTGCAGTGCTTGTCCATCATGTTTGGGTTTGTAGGTTTGTCAATGTCGCATACCTGGCCCGTGTACCGTGTGTCTGGCAGCCATTGCGCTATGGTACCGTCCTCGTCACGAAACACAATATTGTTATTTTTGTCAAAGTCCCAATTCGTTAAGCATGCAGAAGCAGACATAAAACTTGCAAAGTATTCAGCTTTTCCCTCGAAATATATAACCATAAAACTTGCATCCATCACTGTATAAACAAGTTTATTTTCATTTAATATAGATAAAAATAAACCATTGATTGACGAGTTAAACGTATTAATAGTATCGCTGTTTTTTGTAATAACAATTTTTTCTGGAGGACCATATGCAAAAAAATAAAGCGAATTATTATAATAAGCTAAGTCAGTATAATTTCTAAAATCTTTTTCCTTATATTCATTACAGGTGTAAACCACAGAAGTTCTGTCCTTACTTACGTTAATTCCACACTTGTCTAATCTTTTTGGGTCATATTTGTTCTCGTAATATAAACCATGTAGGTTGGTAATGTTACCTGAATTGACTAAAGGCATATATTTACCTGGGTCTATTTTATATGTCGGTACAAGATCCTTTTCTAATAGTTCCGTTAAGCCTGTGTCATAATTATACAGGAATACAGACCGACGAGACACAAAAAAAAAATCTGATGAATCCTGATCAGCCGCCATATTTTGTATCTTTCTCCGGGTAACAAGCCTGCTCTTCAAATTGTCATCCAGTGAGATGGCTATGGTCTTACTATCGTTCACCGTGACGTAGAGGATGTTTTCCTTGTGACTTATAGTCAGCCGGCGCCATTTCCCAACTGACTTTGCTGGGAGGATGTTTCTCCGCTTGTAGTAAGTGCAATTCCCTTGCTTATGGCCCTGCGAGCAAATGCAGGCCTCTGGGAACGGCGGCTCCGTAGTGGTGGTGGCGGTGGCGTTGGCGGTGGTGGTGGTGGATGCGGGTGACTTGAAGTAAACTACAAAATGCATAATTAGTATAATTACATACATTAGATATCTTATATTTTAACATACATATAATAAAGCTGAAGAGGGTCGAAAGTCTGTACATGGAAGATAATCGAAAAAAAGTTGGCTGGGGATACTTAGAATCGATAACAGAACACGTTCCAACAATTTTTAGAATTTTTGTCTGTTTATCTGTTTGTCTGTTTATCTGTTTATCTGTTTATCTGTTTGTCTGTTTATTTGACCGCGCATCACGTGAAAACGGCTGAATGGATTTTGATGAAATTTTGTATAGATATAGTTTGAGTCCCGGGAAAGGATAATATACAGTTTTAATCCCGAAAATCAACCCTGGTGGGGGTGAAAATGGGGTTAAAAATTTGTATGGAGAATTTTTAACCGCTGAAACGATTTAAATAGAAATGAGTATGGAGATAATTTGAGTCTCGAGAAACGTCATAGGATAGTTTTCAATTGAACCGTAGGTCCAAAAAAATAGAAAAAAATAATGGAAGTGAAGCCTGAAAGGTACTTTCAATAAAAACTATCTATACATATAACAAAACAGAAGAGGGTCGAACGTCTGTTCATGGAATATATTCGAAAGAAAGTTGGCTGGGGATACTTAGAATCGATAACAGAACACGTTCCACCAATTTTTAGAATTTTTATCTGTTTATCTCGGAAATTATCCCTTAAGCGGATGCAAAAGGGGTGGAAGTTTACATGGGGAAGAAACAACCAATAATCGCTGTACGTATTTAGATGAAATTTGGTATTGAAATAATTTGTAATTTTTTGGTCAAAGTGTTCATATTTATAACATGTTACCCGTCGATGCTTTAAATTTACCTTTACCCGCTCTTAAGAAATATTTGAAAATGTCATGAATGTCAAAGGGTTATTGCAGGTTCGAGGACTATATATACCGGACAAAGTTGCATGGCCCAAACCAAAAAACTACTGCAAAATTATCTAACATTTATAGGACACCGTTTAGGTAGGAAAACAATTCAAACGTTTTGTGAAGCAGTCAGATTAGGGTTTATTTTTCTTTATAATAAAAGGTACATTATCTGTATCTCAAGCTGTTCTGATATGTCTTCTTGAAGAACTACGCATTATTTTGTATCTTTAAGATCTAATACTTAATGTATTACTGTTGTGAAAAAAATAAGTCCCGTCGAGTTTCTTTTCGGTCATAATACTTCTTGGGCCAGAGGTGTAGGGTTAGAACCGGTGGTAGTTTTGGAACGAAGTTCCTTCTCGGACGGTTCGCGGATGGCTAGGCGAAAAAAAGTCACGTGACCGTCACGAAAATGCGTCACGTCACGAAAACACGACACCCATACGATTGAGAAACATGTAAAATGGAATGAAATAAAAAATATATAAAATAGAATAAAGTGAAGTGTAGTGAAAAGTGAAAGTGAGAAGTGAAAAAAGTCGAGAACCTAAAAGTAAAAAAAAGTCAAAAATGTCGAAAATGTCAAAAATTACTAAATTTCAAAAATTTCAAAAACCTCAAAAATGTCCAAAATTTCCAAAATATCCAAAATTTCCAAAATTTCCAAAATTTCCAAAATTACCAATATTACCAATATTTCAAAAATATACAAAAAAAAAAATCACAAAATTTACGAAAAAATCAAAAATTAAATAACATAACTTCGTTTCAATCGAGTGTTCCACGACACTCACGTATTTTATTTTTCTCTGACGTTCATTAGTGCATTGTAATGTGCTTACATTGAAGAATAAGTATCTTGATCTACACCAATATCATAAATCCTCTATTCCGCGTTCGGAACCGTATGTAATTACCACCATTATTACAACCAGTAACGTAACATCAGTGTATTATCTGTGTGGTAATAGTGTGGTAAAACGTATGAAAATTAATGAAACTCTGCCCCCCCCCCCGACCGCCGGCGCAATAAGGTTGGTCATGGCGGTGTAATGGCGGTCATTCTAATGGTTTCAATGGATTTTTAATATGTGTGTAGGTAAAGCAGTGTATGCTTCTGTACATAATTAGGCCTTATTACGTATCAGTTACATAAACTACTATTTATCTCTTTTTAGGGTTCCGTAGTCATGTAGGAACCCTTATAGTTTCGTCATATCCGTCCGTCTGTCCGCGGTCTAGCTCAGTTACCGTTCGCACTAGAAAGCTGAAATTTGGTGAGGCCTGATAAGAACTTTCAATAAAAACTATATTGAATAAAATCGGTTCAGCCGTTTTTGAATTATCAGTCAAAAACGCATAGTGAAAGGAAGTGCCGAATAGTAAAATGACGTAAGCGCCGCCAAATATCCCTTAATAAACGACCTTTTGAACGGATGTTTTGTAACAGGGCGGCTTCTATGAAACTCTACACTGAGCATCGCCCGACATGCTCTTGGCCGGTTTTTTTGCATTGTTATCCTGGAAATCACCCCTTAAGGATTACTAATTCCAATTCAAGAAAATCCCCAGCCAGGTTATACTTATACGTAGTATATAAAAATTCAACGTCTAAAGGGCAGGGGGGGGGGGGGGTGTAGCCACTACACTCGATGGAGTTAAATTTTCCCGTCCCCGTGCACCTCAAATAGAAATAAAATCATCCTTTCATGCTTCGTCGATTTGGATGATATTTGCCGTGGACATGAACGTGTAAATACAAAAGTGGTCCTGTATCGTCCGATATACACCTACTACTCTCTATGTCGTTTAAATCATGCAAAAAAAAATATGATAAAAAAAATATTCATTTTTGAGTGTAGTTTCATTTAGTGGTAATCGTAAAATATTTTATTAGGACTACTGTCCTCTAGCGTATCCATCTGTCAACTTTACTTCAAGTTCCGCCTCCAGGGTAGCGGGAGAGAAAGTAGGGGTGAATTAGCCGCTTACTGACACAGACCGAATTCCACGCGGGCGGAGCCGCGGGCACAGCTAGTAATAATATAAAGCGCAATAACATTATTTCCTTTAAAATAATGCACTGGATATGGTGCAAAATAGGTACATGAGATGAGAAAACTCAAATAAACTATGAAATAACCGAAAATTAACTTACTTAAAAATAATAAAAACTAAAAATCTATCTCTAAAATGGGCCCCTGTGGCATCGTGCCAAGGACGCTGGCAGTGTTTCCTCGCTGAATTGCAATACTTATGCGTTGAGCGAGTAAGCTGCCAGCTCGTTTGTCCCCTTTGAGTTCTACCAGCCTTTTAGCTACTGGTTATGCACTTAGGTTTCTGACTTTTCGTAGCATATCGATCTTAATTCTAAAATCCGTGGAGTACAGACAAGGGCATAAATATATGCAGGTTGCCAATGTTTCAAATTGTATATGAACTGTCAATTAGCCAAAACTACCAGTGCGACAGTTTGATCAGAAATATGTGCACAATTATCCAGTCATTAAAATGTGTAGGGGAGACCGGGTACCAACGTAACAGCGGGTTGAAAGTATCGAGGCTCTGTAGGTTTATACACAAGTCATAACTACTCCCTGCAACCGTCATAAGATAGCCAACGATATACACTAACTAACTTAATATCACGATACGACATTATGTGATGTTGCAAAACAAATGAGTGCTTTTTTACATTTATTCATTTAGTGATTGATTACATAGATTTTAAGCGGTAAAAACAAATGGACTACTGGCGTAGTGACTATTGATTAGAATCTAAACCTAAGAAAGTAAGGTAAAGTGCGAAACTAGACCATCAGAGGGAGAACTAAGTTTCTGGACTTTTATAAACAAGTTCTAAAATTGAAGTGGCAATAGGCTGGCCGGCCACCTAGTAAGGCTAGAGGATGAGTGGTGGACGAAAAAGGCGACGGTGTGGCCTGGACTAAGTGGGAAATGCATTAGAGGCAAGCCGCGCACGCGCATAATTTTGTTTATTTTATAATATCTGTCAATTTGCATGTGATCGAGAAACAAATGTTTTGTTTAATTTATTTTTATTTTATTTATACCTTCTTTATGCATGCCTAAGTCTTTTCAATTTAAAATTACTATCAAAGTTATTTTGATTTTAATAGACGTTTTGGAATAACGACCGTATGTATGATAATGAAATACACCATTTACATTAATTATGAATAATTGCAAGAATAATAGGCAATTTGATATTTCGATTTTCACTAAACGGCATTACGTCCAGTGTATGTTAGTTTTTTTAACATTATACCAGAATATCAAACATCAATTACTCACTTATAGTCGGCAACAACGTACAGAATGCGAGAAACGTGATCAGTGTGATCACACATGGTATGAGTTTTTCTGTAAAGATAAAAAAAGAAATCATTTATTCATATGATACAATTAATAAAATAAAAAAACAACAACGGGTGGCACTCTGGGAGTGCCGGCAGAAGTGAAAACTTGAATATTAACCTTGTGCATTTTTGATATTTTGAAATGGTTAGGGAATAATTTTGCACGAATTGCTTTAATTATCAGTATAAAAGTACTATTATTTATGTGGTAAAATACAATATTCATTTTTTGCGCTATCGTACACAAACATGACAATTTATATTACAGAAAAATTTAACACTTCAGAACTATTACAATTATTTAACATTAAAAAGTTTATCTCTCAGAAATATCAACTTCCATCCATAATTTCAACGAGTAGAAACAACAAATTGTACGCCAAACACTGGCTGATAGTGACGCACTACATGTAACATAATATCATTATCAATACTCACTTTCGTACAATAAATTATTTGTATTTGAGTCTTAAGGCCCGTCTCCATATCGCGAGGCAATCCATCGAACATTGGCTCGCGCGGCAGCCGCCCGCACTGGATACCGGGCTGCAGCGCGAGCCAACTCGATCATTGGCGAGCTCGAACTAGTCGGTGGTGCAAACGACAACAAAGGGCATTATACGGATTTTAGTGATGATGGGATCACCTTTTGCATAGTGAGGCTTTAGGACCCATAGGCCATTTTAGGAAGCAGAGCCACCTAAATTTATGGTGCGGAGGGGGTAAGAAGGGGGGGTTAAAATTTTCGCGACACATAGATTGAAAACTATAAGTCTTAGCAACATACTTCAAAGGCAAGAATTGTAGAGAATTTCATAAAGATTTTCTTTATTGAAAGTTTTGTGGTAACTTAAACCGTTTTTGCAAAAAGTATATGAATGTTCTTACTTTTGTGGGAAGTGGGTAAAATGGACTAAGAGCTGGCCACGGCAGGAATGACACAATAATGAGAGCAACGAAATTGATATAGTTAGACTGCTATACTATTGTTATTACCTAATCTGGCAATCTGGCAGCTTTAAGCCGGGGGGTTCAAGAGTAGCAAACAAGTAAAGTTGTTTATAAATCTAGGGAACGACGCAATACTGAGAGTTCTTGCTTTAGTACGATATCGTGGCATGTATGTAATTGGAATATAACGTGGAAGCTGTCGCAGTGGGGGGGAAAAGAGGAAGGTTGAAGTTAAATGCATTTATACCGGACGCCTGCAGTTTATTTTAATCTGATCTGTGAAAACTGTTTGTAATTAATCAGGCGCTCGAATAAAACTTATTAGTTGACAGTTTTCGATGCCAAGACGATATTACCGATAGTTATTTCTAAATAGGAAATCGACTTTAACAGCCAGGATTCTCGGTTTAAATTGTTATGAAAAAATATGTGACATATTAGGTTTTGTTCTGATAATGAACTTAGCTTACAAAGCCACATCATAATACAGCTACTCGTTACTAGATTGCGCTAATATCTACTAAACATAGACAGGGAATGACATTTGAACTCCAACTGCTGACCTAGCACGGGTGAGCAGTAGAAAATAAACCAGTATAATTGTGCTGCATTGCTACGAATTTCGCGGTCATGTTACACTGGTAGTTTGAGCAGTTGGCTCGCCAAGGTACGCACAACTATTGGTGGGAATAAACGGCACAACGTATGTACATATTAGATTGAGCATACAAAACGACTCGCGTGATCACTACGGGTACATATATTAGCGTTAAAAATTTAAGTACAGTCGCCATCAGATATATCGTAGCGGGCAAGGTGGTCACAAATATCTGAACAACGCCTCTATTGTCAAGGCGATAAAGTGTATGATCAGATATTTTTGAGTACCTTGGCCTCTCCAATATATTTGATGGCGACTGTACCTACTAATTAAAAATAATATATTGTTTTAAAGAGTAGAAAATTGAGTGCAGGTACTAGGAAAACAATTTTTAAAACGGCTAATATTTTTTCTGAAAACGATCATCTAAAAATATTAGGGCTAATGCCCCGGTTTGGGCCACTTTAAGGAGAGTTTCTTTATTCAGACGTCTGTCATTTTGTATCAATAAGGAATGATGAAAATATTTATTTAATGAGTCTTAAACTTATACAGTGTTACTATGTCTCACGAAAGTTTAAATTCAATAAAATATGTATGACTATATTTATATGAACTTTCGCTGTTAAGATTCTGATCTTTTTTTCTTTTGAGAAATATTAAAAAAAAGCCCAAGAGTCACTTTTGGCCATTTTTTTCCATGGTATTTTATTTTTATTTTATTTTTTTATTTAGCCATAAATTGTATGTGTACATAATGATGTTGAGCAATACAGATAGTATCAATACAATTTTATCCAGTGGGTGTAGCTACATATTTATGTAAATATGAACTAACATTTTATAATATATACATACTTATTAACTAACAGTGACCAATATTATAATATTCACTTAAGCTGTAGGGGCATAAGTCAATAACATGTTTTTTAAGTGCTGTCAGAAATTTTAAGTAATTGAGTGATTTAATTTCTACGGGTAACTTATTAAACACTTTAGCAGCCACATAGATAGTGCTACGCTGACAACTGATACATGACAGATGACAGGGCCATCTGTGCTGCCATAATTTACTCTTATATCAACTCTATAAACCATAGACTTGTAAATTTGTCTATGCCTTAGTAATTTTGAAAATGGCCAAAACCGGCACAGTGGCCACAACCGGGGCATCTGCCCTATAATATTTTCCGGAATTGAGTTAATACTAAAAAAATACTCATAAAAATAGTTACTAGGATGTTATACGTTTTTTTTGTAGCATCACGTTTACTGTACCTACGTACTGTACGTTTACGTATAAATTGGATATGCAATTATGAACCCGATGGTACATTAGGTTTGAGATAAGTTTCCCAAAAATAATGTACATTTTATATTGTTTGGTATTTGGTCATAAACTATGCAAAATAACTGCAATTGTATCCATTACTACAGATAGGTGCATCTAAATATGCACCCAAGAATTTTAGTTATTTATTTAAACTTCATTGCAAAGTAAAAATAAGTACAAATGGCGGACTTAATGCCTCAAGGCATTCTCTACAAGTCAACCATAGGGCCAAACAGAAATTCGCTAAAGTGGGTGCTGTAAGAGAAAACTTACTGATTTATCCTATAACTTATTTGTACCTACTTAAATATACTTCGATATATGCTACATAAACTTCACAAATACCAATATATATACATACTAATTAACATACGTATATATTATAATGCATACGCGCAAAGGGGAAAAAACTCATTCACGCTGGTCATGATCCAGCAGGTGCTTGTGAAGCAAGCGTTTGAAAACGAACTTGCTTGGGGCTTGTCTTATTGTCAGGGGAAGTGCATTCCAGAGACAAATAGTCTGGATTGTAAAAGAAGAAGAGAGATAACCGCTATGGGGAGGATGTACTAGAAGCTTAAGAGACTGGGAGGAGCGAAGCTCACACCCGGGACGGGGGTTGACAAAACTGAATTTGGACTTAAGGTAGTCTGGAACAGAGAGATCAAACAAAATAGAGAAGAGAGTACTTACAGAGAATTCTAATAGTCCTGCGTTGACGTGCAGGCAGCCATTGGAGTTGGTAACGATAACCTGAGACGTGATCGAATTTACGCAAGCCGAAAGTAAAGCGTTTGGCATTATTAGGGATTTATGTCGTACGTGTGACGTGATTGCGTTACAAGAATTATGGTTACAAAATGAAGAACTATGTTTTCTTAGTACCGTTGATAATGACTTTGGGTTCACGGGAACCTCGGCCATGGACACGTCAGCCGAAATACTGCGGGGTAGGCCGTATGGCGGAGTTGCCCTACTTTGGAGACATAGTGTTTTTCCGGATGTGTCAGTGATACAATGTAATAACAGCCGAGTGTGTGCAATCAAGATAACCGTTAAAAATAATCATATAATTGTAATGAGTGTATACATGCCTACAAATTCACTTGTTAATCTGCCTGAATTCACGGACTGCCTGGGTACGGTGAGTGCAATAATAGATGAGTATGGTGTAGAATCCGTTTATATCTTAGGTGATTTTAATGCTAATCCTGGGGAGTTATTTTTCACGGAGCTAATGGAGTTTTGTAGTGAACAAGACTGGTCATGCATCGATACAGATAAGTTAGGTCTTTCCTCTGGTACCTATACCTTTATTAGCGAAGTGTACGGAACTCCCAGCTGGCTCGATCACGGTATTCTCACTCAGGCGGCTGTAAATGAATTTAGTGCGGCATGTGCGAGTCAAATATGACTCATTCTGGTCTGATCACTTCCCTTTAATCATTGAATGCAATCTAGAGTTGCTGCCTCCTAAACTGCCTAATATAATAATAACAAATAAGAATGTGGTTTGGGGGGAAAGAACGGCACAGCAAACTGATCTATATAGAAGGGGAGCTCATTCTAGATTGAGGTGTATTGACTTTGATGAAAACTTCATTAGCTGTGCAGACGGGTATTGTGATATAGTGGCTCATAGGCGTATTCTTGACAGCTTGTATGAAAGGATTGTGAGCGCTTTATGTGAGGCGGCGGTGTATGGCAGGCGGGGCAAGACCAAGAGGGCAAGGGGCAAGCGTGTGATGGGGTGGAATAAACACGTCGTCGGGGCTCATCGGATGGCCAGGGAGAGGTTTCTCGATTGGGTGTCATGCGGAAAGCCTAGGTCAGGTATAATGTTTGAGGAGATGTGTGCCAGTCGAAAAGTATTCAAATCTCGGTTAAAGTGGTGCCAAAATCACGAGGAGCAGTTAAAAATGGATACTCTCGCTGAAAAACACTCTAAAGGCAACTTCCGGGGTTTTTGGCGTGATACCAAAAAGATGAACGTTCGACCAGGTCTTCCTGTGAGTGTCGACGGGGTGAATGACCCTAAAAGTATAGCGGATGCATTTAAGGATCATTTTCGTGTGCAATCTCCTCTGGGTCTGGGGAGGAAGGCGCTCGATGCTTTGACCGGCACGGTAGTGGGGAGAAGATTTACAGCTAAGAGTGTAGCGCAGGCAATAAAATCTATTTCAAGGGGTAAATCTCCAGGTCATGACGGTCTAAGCATCGATCACCTCCAGCATGCCGGTCCACTTATTGCAAGAGTCCTTGCTATGTTTTATAACCTTTGTATAAGTCACTCATATATGCCTACTGATATGTTAAAAACGATAGTCGTACCTATAGTTAAAAACAAAACAGGGGACTTAACGGATAAAACAAACTATAGACCCATATCTCTGGCAACAATAGTTGCAAAAGTATTTGATTGTATGCTTAATACACAGTTAGAAAAATATTTAGGATTGCATGACAATCAGTTTGGGTTCCGGCCTCACTTGTCCACAGATAGTGCAATACTGTGTATGAAGCATACAGTCAGATATTATACTGATCGTCAGACTCCAGTTTATGCTTGCTTCCTTGACCTCTCCAAGGCCTTTGACCTGGTGTCCTATCAAGTATTATGGGAAAAGATGGAGAAGATAAATATACCTAGTGATTTAATTAATATCTTTAAATACTGGTATGGACATCAGGTCAATAGAGTCAGGTGGGCGGGAGCAACGTCTGAAGAGTACGGGTTGGAGTGCGGGGTGAGGCAGGGGGGGTTGACTTCCCCCGCGCTCTTTAACCTGTACATGGACGATCTCATCGGCAAACTCAGCAGTCAGCATGTTGGCTGTCACATTGATGGGGTATGTGTAAACAACCTCAGCTATGCGGACGACATGGTGCTGCTGAGCGCGTCGGTGTGTGGTCTCAGACGGCTGTTAAAAATCTGTGAGGAGTACGCCGCGAGCCACGGTTTGAAATATAATGTGACTAAGAGTCAATATATGGTCTTTGAAGCCGGCAGTAATCGGCCAGTGGATGTACCTGCCGTAACTCTGTATGGAGTGCCACTCGAAAGAGTGGACAATTTTAAATATTTAGGACATATTGTTACTGCAGACTTAAAAGATAACATTGACATAGAACGGGAGCGGAGGGCATTGTGTGTCAGGGCGAACATGTTGGCCCGAAGGTTTGCGCGGTGTTCCAGCGACGTGAAGTTGACGCTATTCAAAGCGTACTGCGCGTCGCTGTACACGTGCAGCTTGTGGGCTAACTACACGCAGAAAGCGTACAATGCACTCCGCGTCCAGTACAATAACGCGTTTCGAGCGGTGATGGGGCTGTCTCGCTATTGCAGCGCCTCGGGTATGTTCGCGGCGGCTCGCACTGCGTGTTTTCATACCACGATGCGATTACGCGCCGCGTCTTTGGTCCAGCGGGTGCGAGACAGCTCCAACATCGTTCTAACGATGATCGCGGATAGACTGGACTGTCCATATATCATGCACTGCTGCGAAAGGCAGGTAAAAACAGGGATAGGTTAGGATTATAGAATATAGTTTGACATCTAAGCAAAATTTGACATTGTAATCATGTTTTATTTATTTATTTATTTTTTATTTATTTAATTTAATTTACTGTGTTAATGTTAGTATATTTTATAAGTAGTTAACTGTGTCGCGACTTAATTTTATATCTTGTTAACATACTGATTATGAGCCTTGAAGCTTGAAATAAATGAATTTTATTTTTATTTTATTTATTTTTATTATTTAATATACGATCGAGTCTGTTTAGGGAAGCCTGGGAAATGTTGGTAGTGCACACATCAGCTTAGTCTATAATAGGAAAAATTAAAGCCTGCACAAGCAGCTTCTTGGTACTCACAGGCAGGAAGTTTTTAAACCTATGCAGAGTCCGCAGTTATCAAAAACACAAAAACTCTCTTTTCAAGGAAACCAACAGTGGTAATGTTACCATTATTCGAGAGTATTTTAAGCGTATGAGAAGGAATCTTCCACAAGTACAAAAATAAGTGTCAGCATGTTTTTAAAATCGAGATATGGCCAAAGTATGAATGTTCCCGCATACGAATGGCGCCAATCTTTCTTATAAAATGAGAAATGAATCGAGTTCATTGAGTACGCGTTAGGTTTTGTAGTTTCAAATATTGTCATAACCTACAATCCACTGGTGCGACAGGCGGCTCAATATTTATAAATAAAACAGCATATAGATAACGACTGCAAGCCTTCATAAACGCTAAAGTGCGGGATCTTAGTGAGGTAATCTATGTTGCTCATTGGTAGTACCACCAAGTAAATTATTATTTATCTAGAACTTTCTATCATTCTGTCACTTCAAATACTCGCTACTCAAATGCTGCGCAAAGTCGATATTTATATCGATACAAGTTCATGATTAATAGGCAAGGATAAGCGTCGACATAAAATATTAAAACGAGTAAAGTTAAACAATGCTCATGTGAAAACTTAACCCATTTTTAGGTTTACAAAAATAAAATGTCTCATGTCTTGTTAACCAATAAAATACCCATTTTTGAAGCGTCATTTCTGTAAAGCCCCGACCCGAACAAAACATCCGAACGTCGTCGGCGGCGGACACGAGTCGGTCGCCGGCCGCCGGCGACGGGTGGTCAGAAAACCCAGGGCCTAAGACCTGTACCTCTGTTTGTACTATATATATACCCATGTTGTACAAATAAACTATTTGACTTTGACTTTGACTTTGACTTTGACATTTATTGTGTTAATCTTCATTCCGCAAAGGTTTCATGCCATTCCTCTTCAATCTTCCCTACAAAATCAGTGTTTGACAGAACTTTGACATATGAACGGTGGCACATGACGTCTACATACAATTTTTCCTGTCGATTATCTAGGGTTGACAAGTACGCGATTAGTTTGATTGCTGGACCTGCCCTAATCTACCTGATACATCAGTAATTTTAATAGAAAAATACATTAATGTAAGATTTATTAGTTAATTTGCCCAATCTAACCGTTATTTTAGAACGAAACTACTACATAAACTACATAAATATTTTATCTTACCTGTGGTCATGCAGCAAATAAACAAAGGAGATTTTGACAACCCCGAAACGGTATCCGATACGTTCCAAGGCCGTAGCTGTCACTTCGTTCAGATGTACATACACCCTTGTTTAAATCTTACTTAATGTTATTAAAATGAATGGGGAAGGCAACTATCACAATGACATTTCCAACATTACTTTTATATTGATATTGTAATAAATAAAGAGAATATAATAATAAAATAAGAACTTTTATTTTAAGCTGATGGCTATCAGAATCGGTATTCAACTTCAACTAGAGATTTCAACCCGGACGGGATGATACGTCAGATAAACGTCAGTCCATACATGTGTATGACCACTGGTCATATGTTTTCGGCAGAAGGGAACGCCTGTCAATGGTGACTCCGGTTGGTTGAATTCTCTAAGTATTAATGATCAAAATATTCAGGTATGGCTAAGGGTTAATATTTTTATCGACAAATTAGGCAGCCATATATCTGTAATTTCCTAATGGTTGTGCGCCCCTTGGCGAGCCAATTTCTCTTACTGCCAGTGTAACATGACCGCGCGATTCGTAGCAATGCGGCACACTTATATTGGTTTATTATCTACTGCTCACCCGTGCTGGGTCAGCAGTTGGAATTCAAATGTAATATTTTGTCTATGTTTAGTAGATATAAGCGCAATCTAGTAACGAGTAGCTGTATTATGATGTGGCTTTGTAAGCTAAGTTCATTATCAGAACAAAACCTAATATGTCACATATTTTTTCATAACAATTTAAACCGAGAATCCTGGCTGTTAAAGTCGATTTCCTATTTAGAAATAACTATCGGTAATATCGTCTTGGCATCGAAAACTGTCAACTAATAAGTTTTATTCGAGCGCCTGATTAATTACAAACAGTTTTCACAGATCAGATTAAAATAAACTGCAGGCGTCCGGTATAAATGCATTTAACTTCAACCTGCCTCTTTTCCCCCCCACTGCGACAGCTTTCACGTTATATTCCAATTACATACATCAAATGCCACGATATCGTACTAAAGCAAGAACTCTCAGTATTGCGTCGTTCCCTAGATTTATAAACAACTTTACTGGTTTGCTACTCTTGAACCCCCCGGCTTAAAGCTGCCAGATTGCCAGATTAGGTAATAACAATAGTATAGCAGTCTAACTATATCAATTTCGTTGCTCTCATTATTGTGTCATTCCTGCCGTGGCCAGCTCTCCGTCTAAAACAATTGTTATATTTGTAACACATTATAGTGCAAAGTTATCCAATAAAGATTTGGCTTGAAAGTCTCTTATCCAGGCCATAAATTCCCTCCCCTCTTTAACCTGTATATAAACGGGTTAATCGAGAGGCTTAGCAGCACCAAGGTCGGATGTCATATTGATGGCGTTTGCATTAACAATATCAGTTATGCGGATGACATGGTGCTGCTTAGTCCTTCGATTGGGGCCCTCAAGCGCCTCTTGGCAATATGTGAAAGTTACGCGGTGGCCCATGGACTCAAATATAATGCTAACAAAAGTGAACTGATGGTCTTTAAGTCTGGTACCAAAACGTACACAATACCACCTATCACGTTGTCAGGTATTCACCTAAAACAAGTTAGCCAGTTCAAATATTTGGGTCACTGGGTCACTGATAACTTAAATGACAACGTGGATATCAAGCGGGAGCGAAGGTTACTGGCCGTTCGATGCAATATGTTGGCCCGCAGGTTTGTACGATGTACGGAAGAAGTGAAGATATCACGCTTCAAAGCCTTTTGTAGCTCCTTCTACTCATGCAGCCTGTTGGTCAAATACACGCAGAGAGCGTACAGCGACCTTCGTGTCCAGTATAATAACGCGTTCCGAGTGCTGATGGGGCTGCCGCGATATTGTAGCGCATCCGGCATGTTTACCGAGGCATGGACCGATGGTATTGCGGCCGTTATGAGAAAGCGGTGTGCCTCGATTTTGTCTCGCCTGCGCGGTAGTCCCAACAGCATCCTGAGCGTGTTTGCTAACCGCTGGGACAGCCCTATGTGGTCCCGGTGGACGGCTATGCACGTTGCCTAGTATTGCTAACAATATTTTATGTTTTAGTTTAATTACTATTCTTTATGACCCCTGATAAGTTTTGTATTGTCTGATTGAAGCATAAAGTGCAATTTAATTAATTATGTACTTACATATAAAAGATTATAAATGTAAACATTAGCGAATAAGTTCTTTATAATTTTACTAACAAACTGTATGTACTGTGTTGTCTGAAATAAAATAAATTGAATTGAATTGAATAAATAAAATAAGTAAAATAATTATTTTCTGTTTTGACTAGATACTATTAAAATATTATTATTGGTATGGTATTTACCATACGTATATTTGAGTTAGGTAAACACCCCGTTTCCAATGGTAGTTAAATTGGTATGTTAAAAATCGTATATTAAACGGTTTAATTGAAAATAATGATAATAATGATGCAGGTAATGTACTCAAGGCTAAAATAATCGATAGGTCCTAGGTACCACTCATCACACCACTAGCGTAGCGTACCCTACTTAAGTTCATATATGTATATTATATTATAATGATATTAGGCGTTGTCCGTTGATAAAAGATTCAAGCGCCCCATGATTTTAGTTTTTTGTCTTTTCAATGCTCTAACTACATTGATGAGAAGAGTGGTGTGATAACTGGTACCTAGAACCTACCGAATTATTTCTATATCATTGTTTATTTTCAATAAAAGCTTTTGGATTTACCTAAACAATACTTATTTTCTTTTCAAGTTGTTATGTTACTAAAACTGCCTAAACTACGCTTACTTTATGATCCGCAATACACTGTGTTCTACTAATAAATCTCTTTCATTTTATACTTGATTGAGAGGTTTGTTAAGAAATATGCAATACGCGGCATTCTGTAGCGGCAGCTATCTTGGATTTACA
Organism: Pammene aurita; assembly: GCA_947086415.1. NCBI lineage: Eukaryota > Metazoa > Arthropoda > Insecta > Lepidoptera > Tortricidae > Pammene > Pammene aurita. The sequence continues at coordinate 33,551,316 of OX352307.1, read as the reverse complement.
ATGATACTGAATCTATTAAATTGTAATTTTCATCAGAATTTAAGATGTGCACCAGATATCGGATCAATTTGTCAACAGAACGAGGGTATAATTTCAACCACAAAATTATGGAGATGTGGGATGAAGCATGTAGCTGTAGATATGCAGACTTGCATTTAGTTATGTAAATATTAGTTATAACAGATTAACAAATTTTCAAATAAGTTTGTGTAATATATGAGTAGGTATAACACAAAATTGTTATTTTTAATTTAGAGCGCACTATTCGCCAACAGACTGTCCTCAGTTGAAGATACCGCTTAAGTTTTCTCTCTAAAAAAATGAACGGGCCCTTATTGATAACCCGCAATGATGTACCTTTCACTTGAAAACGTCACTAGATAACAGGGACTGAAGAACCCCTCTTTTTGAGAACGCTGTTATTGGGTTACAAAATTATATGGTTACCCTATATTAAATGTTATGTCCCTGTCTAATAGCCCACCTAATGAAGGAAAACTAAGAGGAAATAATTCGTGTATAGCCAAATTTTGGTGTAGTTGTAGGCAAAGGTATCTTACACAACATACTAAAAGTACCGGTGGATGGGGGTGCCGCTAGCGGAAAGGGGGGGGTGTAAAGGTCCCTAATTTTGGTTTTTCGTAAATAACTCGGTAACGGTGGCTCATACGAAAAAATGTTCTATTGCTTAATTCATCCACATCAAATTTTCTATAAAAAAGATTATTTGCAATTTTTTGCTAGGATCAATGTTTAATGAGATATCGAGGAAATACGATAAACACTTTTTTAAACTTTCGGAGCCAATATTTACGAAAGTATTAGTTTTATCCAAAAGTGGTTTCAGAATACCCTTATTGTTTTAAAAAGACCTATCTAATGATACCCCACACATTAGGGTTGGAGTAAAAAAAATATTTACCCCCCTTTCCATGTGTACGGGAGGTACCCGAAAGAATAATATTTTTTCACATTTTGTTTTAAAACTTTGTCTGCGTAATTAAAACACATACTTATACGAAATTTCATTTCTCTAGTACTAGCCATCACTGAGCAGGGTGAGGAGGGGTCCTACCCTTGGAGTTTCGGCATGTCCGTCTGTCCCCGTCTGTCCGTCCACGGCTTTGCTCAGTGATGTTTAGTACTAGACATCTAGACGGACAGATGGGGTCAGACGGACATGGCGAAACTATAAGGGTAGGAAGTGAGGTAGCAGGGTGAGCAGCCTGCTCAGTGATGGTTAGTATTAGAAAATAAAAAAATCGTGTGAGTATGTACTTTATTCACGCCGGCAAAGTTTTAAAACAAAATGTGAAAAAATATTATTTTTTCGGGTACCTCCCGTACACATGGAGTGGGGGGGTAAATATTATTTTTACTCCAACCCTAATGTGTGGGGTATCGTTGGATAGGTCTTTTTAAAACAATAAGGGTATTCTGAAACAATTTTTGGACAAAACTAATACTTTCGTAAATATTAGCTCCGAAAGTTTAAAAAAGTGTTTATCGTATTTCCTCGATATCTCATTAAACATTGATCCTAGCAAAAAATTGCAAAGAATCTTTTTTATAGAAATTTAGATGTGGATGAATTAAGCAATAAAACATTTTTTCGTATGAGCTACCGTTACCGAGTTATTTACGAAAAACCAAAATAAGGGACCTTTACACCCCCCTCTCCCCGCTAGCGGCGCCCCCATCCACCGGTACTTTTAGTATGTTGTGTAAGATACCTTTGCCTACAACTACACCAAAATTCAGCTATACACGAATTACTTCCCCTATCAGGCAGTTAAGCGTCTTCGTTTGGTGAGCTATAATGTCTTAGCAATAGAGATGAAATTAGCTTGACAGGTAAACGTCATTTTGGATTTTCATTTCGGTAAGCACTACATTATCATTATCAGCAGCCAGTACCTATCAGTCCACTGCTGGACATAGGCCTCTCCCATGGCACGCCACTGTGCTCGATCTTCTGCTGTCCTCATCCAATCCGTACCCACCAGGCGCTTACCTTTGGGTAACTCATGATGTGCTTACTAAATTGATAGTTTTTTAAAACTACCCTACCAAATACTTACTTGATCTAATACCCCTTTATTGGTAACCGGTTCCGGTATCTTCTAAACGAACTCTTTATTTCACTTACGGATTATAACAAGCATACAAAGGCAAGATAAATAATAGCGTTTGAAATGGTTGACGTCCATTTAGTTGTGAAATATATAATTAGGCAAGCATTAGAGCTCAAACCACATCGTTTTTCCTACATAATTAGATTGTGGTTGATAACAGGCCTATTTTTATTATATATTTTTTCGTTAAAGATATTATAACCAATATAGGTTTTATATACTTTTTATAAAGGGAAATAACAGGGCTATATCATAAAAATATATTTTTCAGGTTACGACCATAAATAAAAAAATATAGGCATTTATTCAAAAAAATATCAAACGTTGATTTCATATTTTTTATGTTTTCTCAGTTTTCTTATATGGAAAGATATAAATAAAATACCAAAAATTAATTCAGCATCCTTGCTTTACATGAAAATTATATCAAACTTGACTATATAGCTCTATTTTATTTTTAATTAATTATGGGGGGCACCCCCCACTTTGTGAAAAATTTGCATCAAAAATTTGATTGGCTCCCCTTCTTAAATTAATCTGAGAGCCTAAAGGATTAGTTCAGCAAATGGAAATTCCATCATCATCATCTTCTGTATAAATAAGTGCCGTGCGAAAAACGTGCCGCGCGTCGAATCATTTATTGTCGGTTTTTGGGCGCGCCGCAAAGGAGCTTCAGTGTCAGTTCGCGCGCAGTTGGTACGGATGTTTATTTATTTTATTTCAGTTGGCTCGCGTGGCTGGGTATGGATAATAATCCAATCATTGGGGAATCATCTCCATACATTGCCTTACAAAAGGTGGAGTAGAAAATGTTTTAATGGTTATTGGTAGGCTATAGGGTGGTAATTAAAATACGGCTTATGTTTAACGGATCACCAGATATAGTAAAATATAACGCCAAAAAAACACTTTTTACTGCCTAAAATAGTAAATGAACACCAAAATTAAAACTCCGTTTAAATGTGAAATTATAACCCAAATTATAACATCTTACTATCCTATTAACGAAAATGTCTCCACACTAATCATTGGTTACCCAATAATAGTTAATGAGGGCCAAAATTTAATCTCCATTTTTATGATAAATTATAACCCAGATTATAACATCTTGCTATCCTATTAAAACACATGACTCCAAACTAATCATTGTTAACCCAAAAATATTTTATGATCACCAGTATTTTAACCAAATTTTGATTTAAAATGTCAAGCAAATATTTAACGTCTCGTTATCTTGGTAAAGTAAATTACGCTATGTAAATCATTATTTCTCCCAAACATAGTAAATAATTTCCTAAAGTTTGACCCTTTACTATTTATAGTAAAATGTTTACTAACCTACTACTAACTAGATATATATAATTAGACGCGTCTTTAATGGGGGAACACGAAATGCTGATGCTGCAATGCAAAAAAAAATGGTGGCGGTAAAATCCGGTTTCTAGTACGATAAGTCTCCTAGATTTCCTTTGTTCCTCGAAGCAGGGGAGGGGTAGGGCTACACGAAAATGCGGTGCTGCAAGCCCCTGTGCGTGGCCTTGTCAGTGGCAGCAGCATCAAAAGATTGTAGATGTATGAAAAAACAAAACGCCTGATCGGAGCTTAGACGGAGAGCTGGCGACGTCAGATATGACACAATAATGAGAGCAACGAAACCCCTCTAGTTAGTTTTCTATACTATGCTTATTTCTAGATCCGGACATCTGAGCCCTATACCACGAAGGTTACAATTACATTTTACAAGTGACAATTTACAACTATGTATATAATACAAGCGGGTGTAACACAAAATTTACAAGTCACAAAATTGTATCGGAAAATTTGTACAAATATGTAAATTGTTGTGACAATTCTACTATTGAGCGTATCACAAAAATTTACATCCTACAAGTATTTTTCCTGAAAATTTGACAAATATGTAGTTTACAATTGTATGTAAACGGTTCGTGTTACAATAAATTGTAGTAATAAGTGCACATATTTGTGGAATTGTGATAACAAGATGACAATCCTCTAGGGGTGTGTAGAAAAGCATGTAATAAGTACAATTTAAAAAAAATCCTTCTACAGCAATAGTTTTTATTTTGCTAAAAAGTTTGGCGTTGGCATAAAGAGTGGACTCTTCGTAGAAGTCTCTTCTGTGTTTCTGGAGGGATTTCTGTTGAAACTGGAGCGCTAGTGTCAGAAGACTCTGCGGTAGCAATTCCGTTTAAAACTGGAGACTCCTTATCAATATTTTTTTAAATTAGTTTGTCTACTATATCAAATCTCATGCCTTTCCCTACCTCCTGAACCCGTTTTTAGGGTAATACATAATACCTATTTGTGAATTGTAAAATAGCATAATTGTAATATGTACAATTCCACATATCTAACAATTATGTAAATTGTCGTGACACACCATCCATGCTTTGTGTTACGGTCTCACAGATTTCACACTTGTAGCCATGACATATATGTAATGAATGATTGTGGTACGTGTGTTTCTTCACAATTTAACAAATTTGTTGAATTTGTAAACGTTTGTGGTATAGGGCCCTGGCAGCTGTAAAATGGTGGAGGTCAAAGAATGCAAATAACTTGAAGAAAACAAATCCTAGAGTTCTGGGTTTGATGCAATATTATGGGAAATTATGTAATTAATTAGATTATATCATAACCAGAAGTACCTGTTGGGAGAAAGTAGTGCCAAATGATGTATAATGCATTTTTTACTTAGTCGCCTACTGTTTTTGTTTCCGCAATAATAGACAATGGTTTTTAATCTAATGTTAAAATATAGGCCCTGTGCTCTATAAATAACACAACTTTGGCAATTTTTACCTATTTTTGTATTACTTTTTTCCAACTTAAAAACTTTGTTGGTCTGTCACTCTGACCTCCACCCATTAAAAGCTGCCAGATGCCCGGATCCAGCAATAAGGACGGTAAAGCAGTCTAACTAGACAGGTTTCATTGCTCTCATTATTGTGTCATATCTGACGTGGCCAGCTCTTAGACCATAAGTAATGAGACACGCAATTTAATTGTAACAAGTGCTCGCAAGTGACTGAACTGGAGAATACTGGAGATCGGGTAGGATAGGGCGAGCGCGGCGCGGCGCGTGCGGCGGGGGGTTGAGCGTAAATTTGGCATCATTATACTTTATTTGGTAATATGCATACATTTTATGGCAATCACAGTGGTTTATTTAGGTAGAAATGGTGTATTAATTTGCTCGCTAAGATTTGGTGATCATTTACTAAATTTGGTCTTTGAATACAATTTAATGTGCAGTTGTTACTAAAACAGCTAGTATTGTAATGGTAGAATTATTTTTTTGGTGTTCAGTATATTTTTTTGGTAAGAGAGCTTAGGTTATCAAAGTATTTTTTGGTAGTCATTATATTTAACCCCTTAAAATACTAGATTGGAGACATTGAGGGGGGAGGGGGGCGCGGCCGCCATCTTCGTTTAAAGGTGCCAAAAGTCCGTTTTTGAACCTTGGCGCTTAAACGGTTACCAGTATGCCTAAAATGTCTATGGAACATATGAAGAAGATAAAATTCTCTACAATATTTTCATACACAACATCTGTAAGTCTTACAGATATAAAGATACAGGGGGTGAAATGGTGTATATTTTCTTATATCATGAGAATTTTATTTATTAGCTTCAAAGTTTTGTGCTTTGAGATAAGGAAATGAAGTCTCTACCACAGTTATGTCATCTTCTGATGATTCTTTTAAAAGATATTCAAAAGTTGAATTCACCCCTAGAGCGCTTATAGAGGGGGTGAAAGTAGTAAGTCTCTCACACAAAATCAATGTTCTATTACTCATCATAGTCATCATAAAATACCACTAGGCGTTATCAGGTATCAATCAATTCGGGTATAATGAATTTATATTTGACAAAAAACACATACGCTTTCATAGAAGAAATTTTTTTTTTAAGAAAGTGCTTGAAAATATTTAAAAAAATTTTAACTTCATATAACTGTCAACTTATTATTAAAATATCTATAGGCTTTAGCATTTTTTACATAATGCTTGAACAGTTCACTTTATGACAAAAATGTTTACGCGCGACGTGGTGTTATATTTTGTATCACAAATCTTCTCAAATGATAAGTATAAGAGAATAAGAATAATCTTTATTGACTTAAACCTAATACAAGTATAAGTAATATTTGCACAGTACGCTGATAGCTTAAGAGAGACTTATGTATTAGGTTTGAAACAGTTTCACCGGAACTGAGCCTCTGTCTCCCGAACTAGGCGGAAGCCTGTGACTCGGAAGTCAGTGATTCCACCGAGAATATGAGTTGAGATGAGTTGTATGCAGTTGTGCCTAATATACAAAAATAAATTAAAAAGGAAAACATAACTATAACACAGCAAAAAATAAAATGATTTAGGAAAAGATCATTTGATAATTGTAATCTACTAATTATGTATGGCATTATAATATTTCCATAATTAATACAGTATGATAAGAAAGTCTTATGATGCTCCATAATTATGCTCAGTTATGAATTACGGTCTTTGGTAATTTGTAAAGCCTGATCAGGAATATAATTATAATCATTGTCACAAGGGTTCTGTTATTCTCATATACAGGGTGGAAAAAAATCATGGGCCCTGGAGGGGAACTACCTTAAAAAGTTGATATAGCTCAATTCACTGAAAGGAAACGTTCTTTAATTTTTTTTAAGGGACAAATGCATTTAAAATGTTGGGTTCAGTTCAATAAAAAACTATTATTTTGTAATTTTTGCCAAAAACAATTTTTATGACAATTAATGCCAATATATAATAATAATAAAAAGACTTTTCATACAAATTGTATGTGTAATTGTAAGTGTATGGAAAAAGTGAAAATTAAGAAAAAACTCTGAATGCAGTTTTACTTTTTAGGAAAAATAAAAGAATGTTTCCCTTCAGCGAATTGAGCTATCTCAACGTTTTAAGGTAGTTTCCCTCCAGGGCCCATTTATTTAAACTTTATTGCACAATAATACAAAGTACAAAGGGCGGACTTAATGCCAGAGGGCATTCTCTACCAGTCAGGCCAAACAGATAAAAACAATAGTGCGGGGAACGGGTAGCAATCAGAAAACTAAAATCCGAAATTACATTACGTATAACTAAATATAAATTTATTCTACATAAATACAATTATTATATATTCATATATATATATGTATATATATATATATTTACTTTACACATTACTACATATAATATTATTTTTATTATTTTATTTATTGGAAAACCAACAGCACATACAACATGTTGACAACAGATATAGAAATTGGAGGCCAATTATAGGTTCTCACAGATAGAAATCTTATAGAAATTAACTTCACTAAATATTCATATAGTGTACAAATATGCGTAGACTTAGCAAGTACATACATCATTAACAGAAAGAAAAAAAAAAACAAACAATTACAAAAAAGAAAAGTAATACAGACAACAATCATGAAAAATCGTGAAAAACTAATTAGCATGGGCAAGCTCACTCAAAGAATTTACGCGTTAGATTACTCCGTATAGATTGTGTATTTATATTAAACACATCAATATCATGCTCTCTTGACAGCCTGTTAATTGAACTACCCGCGCGAATCAGGAAGCTGTTACGTCTGTAATTTGAGGATGCAAGGGGAACAGAAATAGGGGGATAATACCTTTTCATCCTCATGGGAGTATTGAACTTAATACTACTAAGCAGTTCTGGAAAGTCGATGCTGCCATTAGTAATTTAAAAAAAGTATACAATGTCAGCAATTTCCCGACGCTGTGACAAGGGCAATAGATGGTGTTTTTTGCATACACTAATATAGTTTAACGAATTGTATGGGACATGTAATTTAAAACAAAGAAACTTAATAAATTTTCTTTGTATCCGCTCAATCCTATCTATATAGACGTTGTAACAAGGGTTCCAGATCTGGGAGGCGTACTCAAGTTTGCTCCTTACAAATGAACAATATAGGATCTTAAAGGTTTTAGCCTGCGTAAAATCAGAAGAGCTGCGCATTATGAATCCAAGGGACTTAGAAGCACTCGCCACAATGCTATCGACATGAGAGTCAAATAATAATTTAGAATCATGTATTACGCCAAGATCTCTTAGGAAAGATACTCTTACTAAATATTGATTATTTATAGCATAAACAGAAGTAATCGGTGATCGCTGACGTGTGAAAGTAACTACCTGACATTTAGAAGGGTTAAGATCAAGCTTATTTTCTCTACAGTATAAGCCCAAACGATCTAGATCAGCTTGAACTAAAGCAACATCATGGTCAGATTTAATCTTTGCAAAAATTTTCATATCATCAGCGAAAGAAAGCAATCTAGAAAACTTAAAGCATATTGAGATATCATCAATGAAGATATTAAAGAGCAGAGGATCGAGCAAAGATCCCTGTGGGACACCGCTTGGAACTTTAACCCAACTAGAAACATAATTACTTGTAACAACAGCTTGAGATCGGTTATCAATATATGATGTGAACCACCTCAACAGGTCACCATTTATCCCTAAGCGTTGGAGTTTCATAATAAGCAACTTATGGTCAATGCGATCGAAGGCCTTACTGTAGTCCGTGTAAATGATATCTACCTGATCACCGCTATCCATTGCCTCAGTAATAAAATCATTTAACAACACTAGGTTGGATACAGTGGATTTCCGTTGCATAAAGCCATGTTGAGTATGGTTAAAGGAATGCTTAATAGCATCATAAACTTGTACATATACAATATTTTCTAAAACTTTCGATAAAATACATAGTTTAGATGCAGGTCTGTAATAAGTTATTTCTACGCGAGACCCTTTTTTATGAACGGGAGTAATAAACGCACTTTTCCATATATTCGGAACGACACACTCATTAAGAGATCGCTTAAACAATAGTTCGATAGGCTGCAATAGGCCCTTAGCGCAATTCATTAAAAATTGAGCTGGAAGCTCATCGGGGCCCGCTGATTTAGAAGGGTCAAGGCTATGAAGTAAGCGAAGGATGAAATCCGGATTAATATATAATATATAACCTGCTACTTATCTACTATGAGCCTTAGTTAAGAGACTTTTCTTTAAGATGCTTGCGCAACTTGCGCTTGAATGAGAATTTAGTCTGAGCTTGCCGAATATCCAAAGGGAGACTATTCCAAAGACGAACTGCCTGTTTCACGAAAGAATTGGACATAGAACCGGGACGATGGTAGGGGACTGTGAGTAACAATTTACGGGAGGTGCGAAGCTCACGGCCTGGCTGTGCCATAACAAACTGAAATTTAGAACGCAAGTACTCAGGCGCTGCAGGATCAAATAAAGTACTGTAGAGCGTAGTTAGGATCCTAAGACACCGGCGTTCTCTAATCCGCAGCCAACTTAGCTTCAGCCGAAAAGCAGACAAGTGGTCGTATTTCCGGAGACCGTAGATAAATCGAATACAACTATTGAGGAGCCTATCCAGCCTGTTTAAAAGCCCTTGTGAAATATTGGTAAGGCACACATCACCATAATCTATGACAGGCAAGACAAGAGCCTGAATAAGCAGAGTCTTTGTACTTACTGGCAGAAAGTGCTTAAACCTATATAACGATCTCAGAGTGTTAGTTACTCTACGACACACATCGGATACCTGGGGTTTCCAGGTCAAACCACGGTCAATGATCAGCCCTAGATTTCTTACCTGCGACGAGAGCGGTATTACATTACCCTCAAAGAGAATTGGTTTAAGGAGTGATTTATCGAAGGCCAAGGCAGTGCGCGGACCTCCAAGTAATATAGCCTGACACTTAGATGGGTTAACGCCGATGCCAAAGTCAGACGACCAAGATGAAATACGATTAAGGTCTTAGTTAATCCGGTCTATAGCCTCGTCCAGATCTTCGATTTTAGCCTGAGTATATAACTGTAAGTCATCGGCATACAAGTGAAAAGAAGACTGAATGAAAGGGGTTATAAGGTTAATAAAAATGGAAAAAAGTAACGGAGAGAGTATTCCACCCTGTGGAACACCGGAAGACAGATCGCACCAATCGGACAGTGCTCGATTAGCACGAACCGCCTGCCGACGACCACGTAGATAGGATGCAAACCACTCGGCCGCTGATGATGAGATACTTAATTGGTTAAGAGCAGCAAGAAGCAATTCGTGATTTACTACGTTAAAAGCGATCGAAAAATCAATAAGGATCAGTATAGTGACGAAAGAAGATTCAATGCCTTGCCTTACGTCTTCTAAGACCTTAATAAGAGCTGTTGTCGTGCTATGTCCTGGACGAAAACCTGATTGAAACGGAGAGAAGATTAGATTAGCAGAAATGTAGGAAGTTAACTGTTTATGAACTATAGCTTCAAAGACTTTGGACAAAAATGGGAGAATTGAAATAGGACGGAACTCTTTGAGCGATGAAGGGTTAGGGACTTTAGGCAGAGGGATAACAAAGGCACTGCGCCACGAAGAGGGAAATATTCCTGAACGTAAAGAAAAGTTAACAATATGGGTTATCACAGGGACAATGCATTCCACGATGTGCAAAATCATAACTCTGCTTAACTCGTCATGTCCTAACGCATTAGACTTTATGGATACAATTACTTTTAGTATCTCATCATCAGAGGCCAAAGTGAAAGTAAATGTAGTTTTAGAAGCACAAGGGAGGGCGCGAAGGTACGAAATACCTCTAGAAAGGGCTGAGGGATCCAGAGTGGAACCTTTTGAAAAATGCGTGTTTAACTCGTTCAAAGAAAAGGCAGAAAATGTATTTGAATGGTTTGGAGATTTTCCTATCCCTATTGATTTAAGGAATTTCCAGGTGTCGGCTGGAGAGCTAGAAATAACATTATCATGGATGTACTTTCGCTTTGCGTCCCTAATCATCTTGTTACATCTATTTCTCGCAATTTTGAATCCACTCCAGTTCTCGTCGCAACGATCGCGTTTATATTTGCGAAACGCCCGATCACGTCTCGTCATTGCGATACGGACCACTCGAGTAATCCAAGGTGCAGGCGGTCGTTTGAGTTTGACGTTACGAACGGGCGCGTGAGTGTCAAACAGTTTTACTACCGCTGTGTTAAGTATAGCTACTGCCTCGTCAACTGTTGGTGCCGTAAATGCAGGTGCCCAGTCAATCGCGCGTGCGTCCCTCATTAGTGCACCAGAATCCAACCTCGCAAAACTACGTAATTGAACAGAAAGAGCTTGAGGCTTAGGAGGTCGAACTCTGTAGCATAAAAAGATAAGGTCGTGTCGCGAAAACCCCGGAGCAGAAAGCTGTCCTACCTTCCTCACGTGGTCGACCGAAGATGTTAGAATAAGGTCCAACCAGGAGTCCGATGTGTCAAGGTTATGGTGTGTCGGTTGAAGTGGAAGTACAGAGAGAGCAGCTGATTCAACTATTGACAAGAGATTACGAGATCTAAGATTATTTTTTAAGAGATCAGTATTGAAGTCGCCCATTATAATGTGATGTGCACCTTCCGTTATAAAAGAGATAAACATCGATTCCAGCGTTGAAAAGTAGTCGACCGTAGGAGGGCAATAAACGACGCCAAGAACGACCTTTGACCCCTTGATATTTGCTTCAATAACCAAGTACTCCATATCGTTGGAAAACTGAGAAGGCGAAGAGGCTAGAAAGCTAAAAGAAATATCACTACGGAGGTAGATGGCGACACCGCCGCCGCCTTTACCCGTGCGGTCATTGCGCAACAGCACATATCCTGGTAGGCCGTACGCGGTAGACGCAAGGCTGGGCTTAAACCAAGTCTCTGAAATAAGTATTGCATGCGTGCCGCTCGATGTAAAGGTATCTAGGAGGTCATTATAGTGACTAGGAATGCTTTGTGCATTTATGTGGCAAACATTGAAACGTCGAGTTGAATTTTGAAATTCTTGCGTGAGTAGGTTACCGAGCGTTTCGGGTTCAGAAGTGTTGTCGAGAGAAAGAAAGGAAGACGACAAGTCGCAAGCAGAGTAAAAGGATTCATTATCATCGTCAGTCATAATAAACAAGAGCAGGTATGTTTTATAAATAAATATTTATATAAATATAATATAATTATAACAATAAGTATATAAATATAACAAAAATACTAACATAACCAATATAAAATAAACCGCCACTGTATGTCCCGCCGGTTGACCGTTTACATTTTTAGTAATAGTTCATGACGCATTCATAGACAGATTATAAGTAAAACTCCACAATTATAATTATAACTAAAGAAAACATAAAGAGTAAAATTAAAGTAGCGGTTTTAAATTAAAGGGTTCATTATCACTACAACATTGAACATAACGAGCCGATGTAGGTACACATTTATTATTGTTAAATTTATCTTAAATTTCTAGACGAATCAAACAGACAGTTGACAGCTGTCAAAAATGAGCACTTGACTTGAACATAAATACTACGAAAATGACTAGTTTTACAAAGTGGGTATATCGTGCAAGCAAAACTGATTGTTTCAAGAGACATAAAAAGACGGTAATACTAGCCATGCAGTACAAAATAAACAAAAGTAAAATTATCACATACCGCCTGTATGAAAACTCCTACATCGGCACAATTGAGACACTAAGAAATCTTCTGCAATGGAAAGTCACTATTTTGCCTATCGGTTACGATGCTCCTCAGCCTGCTTGTGCTTTCCGGATGCCGAAGTCTTCTCCGTCCCAGCCGGGACGGCGACGGGTTTACGGCCTTCGACTGGCGCGCCAGCTGGCCTGTGCAAAGGGTCCGCCGAGGCCTCTTGGACCGCAGAAGGATGAGAAGCTGGTGCATCTGTGACTGCAGACGAGCCGTTCGAGGAAGATTCCACAGAGGCATGCTGAGAAGTTAGGACACGAAGTTGCTCTGATGAAGTTACTCGCTCTTTGCCGCTGGCCAACTTTACATAGATGTTGCCATCTAAGGTCCAGACATTACGCAGTCCAAAATGTTTGCGGGCTGCAATGAACAATGACTGCCTATGCCTTGTCAGAAACTCAGACAACACCATTGAAGAGCCTTTTAATGAAGTTTTTTTTGCCCATACTGAGTTTTTAATTTTGAAATCAGCGAATCTGACAAGAACAGGCCTAACACGCTCTGATTTGCTTCCTATTCTGTGACAGACTGTAATGGAACTGCAGGTCACATCAGGCAGTGATAGTTTGTCCTGACACACAGCAACCACAGTGTCGATGATATTTTCTTTGTCAGACTCGGGGATCCCGCTGAACAACAAGTACTTTCTTCGATGGCGCATCTCAATTGAGTCCACAGTGTTGGTGACAGCCTCAATTTGCTGACGGAGAAGTTTAAGCATGCTATCGGCATACCTTTTGAAGCTGTTGAGATCTTCACTTAGGCTTTTGATTGTTGTGTAAGTCTGAGGAGACGCGGACTTCAGCGCTGCTTCCAGATCCGCAAACCGTTGGGCAAATGTTGTCTCCAGTGACTTTTGTGACTCCGTGATAGCCTCTAGTGAGGACATTGTGTGACAATCTAGGCTTTCAGTTGATCAATGAGGTGAGTGAACTAGGGTTCAAAGGTCAACCGGCAGGTGTGTGATGGTGAAATCTTTATATGTGCATGGGAATTAGTACACTACACAGTATGTACATAAAGCAATTTGATTCTATGTAATTAACTAAAAATATTGATGTATTTATAATATATTCAAATAAAATATAAGTAGTGCACTTAAATCACGTCTGTTATTTTGCACGCCTACCCGCCAAAAAAAAGCCCATTATTTTTTTCCACCATGTATATGGCAACGGTTTACGTTTTGAGCGTTTTTGTCATTTATTATTAATTATTCAACATTGAAGTATTACTCAAAAAACCGATACAATTACAGTAATGACCTTTTTTCACATCGTACTTCATTTTATTTTCGTTTTATTTTGGTTTTTAGGGTTCCGTAGTCAACTAGGAACCCTTATAGTTTCGCCATGTCTGCCCGTCCGTCCGTCCGTCCGCGGATAATCTCAGAGACCGTTTACACTAGAAAGCTGAAATTTCTTACTAATATGTGTATCAATCACGCCGACAAAGTGGTAAAATAAAAAATCGAAAAAAATCTTTTATTAGGGTACCTCCCCTATACGTAAAGTGGGGAGTGATTTTCTCAGGTAAGCCTGCCAACTTCGCCATTCCCAATCCAATTCCAGCCAAGCCATTCGTCATCAATACTAAACTTAATATTTCTCAGTTTGTGGGCGGTCGACATTATCTTGTTTACGTAGTCATCAACATTTCTGCACGAATCCAGCGTAGTAGTAATAAGGTCTCTCAACAAGGCTACTCGTCTGTATAACCCGCTGTCATCAAACGCCTTTTCTAAACTTTCCCAGGCTTCCTTACATGTAGTGGCATTCTGCACATGCACATAGTTGATCGGGTCTAACAACAAAATAAGCTTTGACTTAGCCTTTGTTTCCTTCTTAGTATCGGTATTGGTACCAGTAACACACGTCCACAATTCTTCAAGCTCAAAGTATGCTTGTACGGCAAATTTCCAACTCGCGTAATTTTCTCTTCCCACGAGTTTATCAATATGGAAATTATTATTGCTAGAATTCGACATATTTACGTGGTACGAGTAACAACAATTCGATGAAAATCTGACGAAACAATTCGGAGTTCAAACTCGCCCGTCGGCAATCGAGAAAATCTGAAGTTTAATTTTCGGAAAAAATACGTCGGCCGGTTTTCTTATTTTACGGCGTTTTATTCACGGACTCTTTATCTGTTTACAAACCACGCTCTGCTACCATGATGGATATTTGTAAAGATCAGAAGAGTTAAATAAAACGTTAATGAAAATGCACAAACGTATTTTCTATATTGAAGTACATCATGAAGTGACATGACAACACATGTCATAAAGAACAGAAAAATGAATCCTAACATAGAGGTTGCGTTCTCATACTCCAGAACCCCCCCCCCCCCCCCCTCTAACTTTTGAACCATAAGTTATAAAATTTTGAAAAAAATCTCAAAAGTAGAACTTTATAAAACTTTCTAGGAAAATTATTCTGAACTTGATAGGTTGAATAGTTTTTGAAAAAAAATTACAAAATAATTTCTGAACTAAGTTTGTTTTAACCGTATAAGCAGGTGTTTATTGTACCTGTAATTTCTACAAAATCACAATGAAATGACGTGCTTTCAAAAACTCTTAAGTGGGGACACTTACTGTGACGGACAGAAAACTACGGAACCCTACACTGAGCGTGGCCCGACACGCTCTTGGCCGGTTTTTATTATTATATATTGCCTATTGATTACATGATCGATTTTACCGACTTACGGAAATGTTACACTAAATTAAAAAAAAGAGGCGTAGATCGTAACTGTTTGCATGCTAAATTGTTATCGTAAAATATTCAATAACTAAGATATGAAAAAATTTAACATTAGTTAAGTAATGTTTATTAAAAGTGAAATATTGTGTTTACGTATATGACAAGCTGTAAAATCGTTATGGGATTTTGATTATAATTTCAAAGTATCTCGCGCGTTTACGTTCTACGGGCGTTGCGATGTGTCAAAAGTTCATTCTTACAGATTTTGAACTATAATCTGAAAAATAAGTACCTTATCTGTGCATTGAAAGTACTTTTAGAAGCAACGCTCATGTGACACCCCTTAAAAATCTGAAGGCAACTCCCATGTGACACCCATTCAAAGTGTCTTCTAGAAGCAACGCTAATGTGACACCCTTTAATAGTTCCTTAAAGCCACTCCTATGTGACACCTATTTAAAGCGCCTTATAGAAGCAACGCTCATGTGACATCCATTGAACTTGTCTCATAGCAGTAACGCTCATGTGATACCAATTAAAAGTTCCTCAAACCAACTCTCAAATGACACCCATTGAAAATGTCTCATAGAAGCAACGCTCATGTGACACCAATTGAAAGTATTTTATAGAAGCAACGCTCATGTGGCACTCTTGATACCCATATTTATTATAACTATATGAAAAAAAACTACCGACGGAATAAATCTTTAAATTCTACCAACTACTCAAACTAAAGGAAAAAAACCGGCCAAGTGCGTGTCGGACCACGCATAGGAGGGTTCCGTACCTTCAATGGAATAAGAACCAAACTAATGCCAAAAGGTCGTATCTGATGCCTATGGAAGAAGTTTTTTGGAGATAACTCAAAAATGGCTGAACCGATAATGTTCAAAACAATTTTTGTAGAAAGTATATGATAAGCATACGTCGTTATCGCGGGAGAAATAACGATTTGACAGTAGTCAAAGATTATGCCAAATAAGATAAAACAGAAGTGACAGTAGTATCAAGACTTGTACCTACACGTTCAAAATTTATCGATGTTTTTTCTAATATCTAACCTTCGTACTCGACTTGATGAGTACATACTAAAAAGATTGGCCACGCAATCCTAACGACAACCTCTTCATTCACCTGTTTTTCAAAACACTTTTCATTCACGATCGATTTATCTGGAGTTGCAGATAAAGGATTACTTTAGACATATGAAGAGTTTTTTTTCTCAAATAATCAACGCTTGGTACTCGTAATTTTCATAAAAAACAAAGGCATGTATTTAACCAGGCTGCTAAATAATTGAATTTGGGTAGCTATCTTTAAATATATAAAAGAAGAAACTGACTGACTGACTGACTGACTGACTGACTGACTGACATATCAACGCACAGCCCAAACCGCTGGTTCTAGAGATTCCAAATTTGGTACGTAGGTTCCTTATAAGATCTAGGGGTGCACTAAGAAAGGATTTTTCAAAATTCACCCCCTAAGGGGGTAAAATGGGGTCCAAAGTTTGTATAGCGAAACAAGATTTGTTAGACTATTTTATTCGAAACTTCACAGGAGTATTCCTAACGAAAAATGAGTAAACACGTGTTTCAGGTTCTTTGAAAATTCAACTCCTAAAAGGGGAAAATGTGGTACATACCAGTCTAACTGAGAACCACCTTTTTGAGTACTTATAGTACGCGGGCGAAGCCGCGGGAAAAAGCTAGTAAAAAATAAAAATGGGTACCAAAATTAATAGGTTGGCGACTAATTTGGGGCCGTACATTATTTCAATATGGGCTGTTTTTTAATGTCTTAATAGCCATTGTTTAACTATCGGTACTTACTTACTTACTTACTTCACTGGCTCAGTGACCCAAAACGGATCTTGGCCTCTGACACAAGAGACCGCCACTCTGCCCTATTCTGCGCCACTTCACGCCAGTCCGGTACATGGCTTCGTCGCTCCAGCGGTATCTGGGGCGTCCAGACGGACGCTTTCCACCCGGGTGCCCCACATACGCCCTTCTCACAGCTCGATCCTCTCCCATCCTCTCCAGGTGTCCAAGCCAGCGGAGTCGTGTGGCTTTGATTTCGCCAATTATATTGGGCATAGCGACTAGCTCCTCTAGTTCCTTATTCTTCCTACGCCTCCAGCTTCCATCTTCGCCCCTGATAGGTCCCAGAATTTTCCGCCAGATTTTCCTCTCTGCCACTAAGAGCTTGCTCTCTTCTTTCTGTGTCAATGTCCAAGCTTCACACCCATACATTAAGATTGGTCTGATTACTGTCTTGTATACTCGAATCTTAGTCGGTTTACTGATAAGCTTGGACACCAGAACTCGATGAAGCGCTGCCGAGCATCTTAGGGCGTTTTGGACTCGAACATCTATCTCCTCTTCCCTGTGGTTGGTATCAGTTACTGTGCAGCCGAGGTACTTAAAACGATCCACACCTTTGTAGGTGGTTGCTCCGACTACTAGGTCTTCTCTTTTAACTCTGATGTTCTTATACCTTTTCATTAGGAGATATTCAGTTTTCTGGTGGTTAATTCTGAGTCCGATCTTTTCTGCTTCTTGCTCAACGATTACCGCCATGGCCTCTAGGTCCTTTTTGTTCTGAGCCAATAATCCCAAGTCATCAGCATACCCAATGACTTTATGTATGCCATTCAACTCTACACCCCCATCGTGTATAAGCAATTTCCGCACGACGTATTCGAGTGCCAAGTTGAACAGCATTGGCGAAAGGGCGTCTCCTTGTTTCAGTCCAGTGACCACATCAAATTCGGCTGTCAGTTCTCCACAAGCTCTAACCCTCATCCTACTTACTTTAGTAGCGACACTTATCATCCTTACCAGTTTGTCAGGCACTTTAAAATGTTTTAAAATGTTATACAGTGTCTCCCTGTCTACACTGTCGTATGCCTTGGCAAAATCAACAAAGAGGAAGTGGATGTTTTGTGCAAACTCCCATTTCTTCTCCATCAGCTGTTTCAACAGGAATATCTGATCCACAGTACTGCGGTTCTGGCGGAAGCCGCACTGGTAGTCGCCGAGTATGTCTTCGGCATAAGGCTGAAGTCGACCCAATAAGGCATAAGAGAGGACTTTGTATGCCGTCGGGAGAAGTGCAATGCCCCTGTAATTGTTACACTTTTTTCTGGAGCCTTTTTTGTGTATGGGGCATATCACCCCAGTGTTCCACTCCTCTGGTTGCCGTTCTTCTTTCCAGATCTTAACGATTATCTCATATAATCTGGATTGCACTTCTCCCCCGCCATACTTCCACACCTCTGCACATATTCCGTCAACTCCTGGGGACTTATTGTTCTTTAGCCTCATGACCGCCTTCCTCACTTCCTCAAATGTAAGATCTGCTTCCGTGTCTACACTCTCCTCCGTCGCCTGCACTTCAATCCGACTGTTTACTGGTTGACAGTTAAGTAAGGTCATGAAGTATTGCCGCCACTCACGCTTTAGTGCTTCAGTCTCCACCAAAAGGTCTCCATTATCGTCTTCGAGAAACTGCGCGCCAGGTTGGTATCCTTTTTTAATCATGCCCAATTCCTGATAAAATTTTCTGCTCTTATTAGCTCTTATCAGTGTTTCAATACCTCTAAGCTGATTTTCCAGATGTTGCCTCTTCAGATTTCTAATCAAGTTCCTAAGCCTATAGCGTGCCTCCCGATAGCCGTCGTTCCATTTGGGGTCTTGTTCAGCGAGAATCTTAAGTTTTCGTCTTTCCGCCATAGCTAGATCGCATTCCTCATTCCACCACTTCCTCCTTTTCTTCCGCTTCTTCTTGCCTAGCGTTTTTATCCCTACTTTTGTTACTATTTCTCTTGTTTCTTCCTACATTGTATTAATATCCTCCTGTAATTCTAAATCTTTGAATCTGTTACTTATTTCAATCTGAAACTGTCTAAGTGTATCCTTATTTTTGAAACTATCGACATTGATTCCCTGGTATTCCAATTTGCGATCGGTGTTTACTACTTTAATTCTCGCTTTAAGTTTCACACCTAGCAAGTAGTGGTCGCTATCACAATCAGCGCCCCGATAACTTCTCACATCTTCTATTACACTTTTGTGATGACTGTCAATTAACACGTGATCAATTTGATTGACCGTCACCCCGTTAGGATGTTTCCATGTTCCCTTATAGATATTTTTATGTGGAAACATTGTGCTCTTAACAACCATCGCCTTAGCAGCAGCAAAGCTTATTAGCCTTATGCCGTTATCGTTGGACTTCTCGTGTTTGCTGTGCTTACCGATGGTGGGGCTAAATATATCCTCGCGCCCTATTTGAGCATTCATATCTCCTAAAACAACCTTAACATCGTAGTCAGGGATCTGGTCGTAGGCTGCCTCGAGTTCTTCATAAAAGCGATCTTTGGTATCTTCGTCGGAGAGTTCCGTAGGAGCGTATGCGTTGATGATTGTGATGTTATAAAAGGTACTTTTAATACGCAGGACACTCAATCTGTCAGAAATTGGCTGGAACCGCGTGACATTTCCTAAAACTTGTTTTGATACCATAAAACCGGTTCCTCTCTCATGTCTTCCATAATCCCCCCCGCTATAAAATAATACATAATTGATATCAATATTACTTTCCCCATTCCCGGGCCACCTTACTTCTTGCAGTGCTGCAATCGGGATGTTGTAACGGTGGAGTTCCTTGCTTACTTGATAAACAGCACCCGGCCTATATAAACTGCGAACATTCCAGGAGGCAAATCGAAGTTCCTTTATTCCGCGCCGAGAGTCGTTGTTGGGATCGGATCGTATTTTTCTCTGTGTCAGTCTCGTAACGTTGTTCTTTTTCCGTGGGAGGGGTGTTAACCCGCCGCACAACCCCCGAAATGCTGGAGGACCACACCCTACGTTGGTTAGCGATTCCATCGGAATTAGCCGAGAAGCGTAGCTAGGCTGTGCTACCGACCATTCCCCCATCCACCACCCGGGGGACGCTCCTCTACGCCGTGAGGGCCAGCGCGAGGAAAGTAAGTATCAAATAATTATACTACTATTAATTATAGTGAAAACTGAATTTATAAGTGGGAAGTATTTTAAGAAGCCTTTTTTTAATCGAAAACGATTACCTATTAAATAAAAAATTAGGTACTTTTAAAATATTTAGGAAGCAATTAAAGTGAATTACATATTCAATATTAGTACAACGGGCAACTTTACACGAGCTGTAATTATAAGATAAAATGCATTCTTAAAAAGTTGCTAGGGTCTATGAATATTGGTAGGTAGATACCTATAAGTAGGTAAGTATCTATAGTCAGATATCTAGAACCAAAATTCATATGCCACATATGATTTAGAAAAAATGAAATGTGCCTTTTGTATAGTATTACCAAAATACCAACCTAGTTAATAGAAAATATAAAGAGTGCGTTTTGTGTAGGTATTACCTAAATACCTACATATACTTCCTTTTTTAGATTAGAAAAATCGTGCGATTGTCGTAGTTTTCCGTTATAGGGCTGAAAAAAAAGATACATAGGAGAAAATGGTTCGTTAATTTTCTATTGTGAAAAAAAAGAGGTATAGTCGCCTACCTTACTTCTACACAGACCACACCTTCTTAAGTTTTAAAGGAAAAGAAAAAACATATCGCAGTTTATAATAATCATTACCTGTTGTTTATTGACATTAAAAAAAAGTGTGAGGTAATGTTTCATGCAACGGGAGCTTAGACTATATATAACTATATACGATTAAACCACAAGAATGAAATTACTGAATGAAATACGGACGGACGGACGTACGGACAGACGGACATGACAAAACTATAAAGGTTTCGTTTTTGCCATTTTGACTACGGAACCCTAAAAACCGGTTAAGTGCAAATCGGAGTCGCGACCCGACGGTTCCATACATCACACAATTTTAATAATATTTTTTCTTGAGTCCGATTCTTAACTTCACCACAAGATATTTATGACAAAAAATAAAAAATTACATTCTCAAAACAGGCCCTTTAATTTACACACTACCAATAAAGTTGAAAGCTATAACGGCCAGAAATGGCTTGGTATGCAGTAAAGGGTTAGTTTTTTAAATAATGTGAAACACGAAATGAAAAACAAAATTCACTACAGGGTGTCAGTAAGCGGACATGTGTCCGCCAACCGGGTTACCTAACCAAGATGCATACCGGTAGCGCAGACAAATTTTTTTTATACCACGACTGTGGCAAACAAGCATACGGCCCGCCTGATGGTAACTAACAATGACCCTATGGTTTGCAAAACATTTTATTTAATTTTCTTAATTACCCCCTTAAAGCACCAGGGGACATACAGCCTACAAAATTTCAGCTCAATCGATCTAGCAATTTCGGAGCAAATAGACATTGTGATAAGACAGAGTAGCACATGCTTCCTTTTAAACCATTTTGGTACGGAACCTTAGATATATTCCAGTTTCCTGAAATTTTAGTGCTCCCGTAATTAAAATGATACCAGCAATTGATACACAAAAAGTGGTTAATTAGGTAGAAACAAATAGCTGGCAACAAATATTTAAACCAAGCCTGCTTTGAATAGTAGATGCCAAGTTAATATTTTTGTTGACAACAATAAGTTTTGGTTAATTTTTTGGTCAGCTATATATTGCTGCCGTTTTTCAATAATATGATGCTACATGTTTGAGGCTTATAAAAAAATATTGTTCCTAAAATATTAATTCACGGCCAATTTATATTATTATATGCCTTAGAAAAGTTGTCGATTCATATTTTAGATACCTGGAAAATTATAAGCCAAAAATAAACCTCTTGTTAAACGAAATTTCTACTCAAAAAGACTTACTTTAACGAACGTAGAAAAGGTGCAAAACTAGTTTGATTAATCATTTCTAGCAAAAACATTGTAGATATGAAGAACTTCTTAGAGGCCAAGACGTCTAGGCATAATATTCTGTTTATATTAAACGGACATTCTGTTATATATATTCTTCAACACATTTGTTTTTGCTCCCACGATAACGATGTATAATGATAAGGCGCATCTCCTCAAATTTTTTCATATTTTTTGGACTTACGGTTCAAAAGTTACAGGGGGGGGACTCAATTTTATGACTTTCGAAGCGATTATTTCAAAAAACATTCACTTAATCACAAAATTAAAATAGAAACCTCAATATTATTTTTAAAGACCTATCGATTGATGTGTCACATGTTGATATTTGGTAAAAACAATTTTTTTGAAATTTAGTTACATGTATGGAGCGCCCCCCCTTAAAATACTTTTTTTTTCAAATTTAAATACATAACTAAGTAGCAGCATACAGAATACACTTTATGTGTAAGTTTTATTCAGATACGTCGTATAGTTTCCGAGTAAAATGGCTGTGACATACGGACGGGCAGACAGACAAACAGACAGACATGACGAATCCATAAGGGTTCCGCTTTTGCCATTTGGCTACGTAACCATTAAAAACAAAGATTTCCTGTTTTCCATTGTACATAAGTCCGGTACACATCATCCGCACATCACTATCGTACACGTGCTTGCGTAAGAAAGGAATAGCACATTGCATTCTTAACATGACAAAAAGAGACGGGCATACTAACTACTTCTCAATTGACTAATTCAAAATGAACTACGCTGGCTAGAAACATATTTAAAAATATTTATAACGGGTTACTCACGTAATTTAAGTCGATTTTAGCTCGACATGTTTCGGTCAATTTACGATGACCATTTTCACGAGCTGCCTTCCGCGACGGCAGCGCGACGGCTACTACGCGCCTGCGCACGGTGTGCCATGCTGCTGGCGGCGGGAGGCGGCGGCGGCGGTGGCGGTGTTGTGGCAGATCTACCCTCGCCCACTTCTTCATTATTGTCGAAATGTTTGCACACCACACTAACGACGTCACTTGTTAAAGGCACGTCCACACTGTCCACCGACGCAGTATTCAAAACATTTTTCCAACTAGTGGGCAATGACCAACCACCATCCCGATTGAAATTCGAATGACGACTTATTTCTATAGCTTCCCGTATTTTGTCCTGTCCGTCTGTCCGTCTGTCACCAGGCTGTATTTCATGTATCGTGATAGTTATATAGTTGAAATTTTCATAGATGATGTATTTCTGTTGAAACTATAACAACAAATACTAGAAAAAAGAATAAAATAAATATTTAAGGGGGCTCCCATACAACAGACATGATTTATTTGCCGTTTTTATAGATAATGGTACGGAACCCTCCATGCGCGAGTCCGACTCGCACTTGGCTGATTTTTTATTTATGTACGTTAACTGTAGCAAGGCTTAGGTTCGATTAAGTCAACGAACTGGCATAGTTAGTAAAAAAAAAATATTTATGCAAAAAGATTGATTAAATCGGTCACTAATTTAACTGTGGTAACGAAAATTTGTTCCTGTTGTCCCTCATCAGGGACATAGGGCTCGCATAAAAGTTTTGCACTTGCCACGATCTTAAACGGCAACTTCTAGCCGAGACCGACTTAGGCTACATCTGTCTCAACTTATCGCCTCTTTGTATTGCGGGTTTGGGGGGGCGATCCGACATCCTACTGCCAGTAGATTGCCAGCGTATACTATGTGGATAAGTGGTTATCCGGTCTTCGGAGTAAGTATTCGCTTCGATCCATACAGATACAAATAATTTATTGTACCTACGAAACAACACATGACAATGGCCAGTGTTTGTCGTACAATAATGTTGATTCTATTGCATGTTATGTCATTGAATGTCTAATAATGTTTATAGTTATATCAACCATATGTAGATGCCAAAAAAAACATGCTGCCTGCTGGCCTCGCCTCGGATACCGGAGAACTTGGTCACTTTTTCTAAAGCATATGACATCTACTCGTATTTCGACTTATAACAAAAGAATCAATTCAATATTTCACACAGAGAAAAAAAATACAGTTGTCATAAGCGAATTAGACAATAGACATAAATCTTATTTAAGCGTCATTTATAAGTACAACTTATGTTTAAGTTTGGGGAAAATAAACAGTTTAAGTCATCTAGCAAATGCGCTGTTTCGCATATGTCTTGATATACCCGTTATGAAGAAATCTATAGTTGTTGCTCTAGCGGGGAAGCAGGGGGCGGCGACAAAAAGTCGCGCGTACCAGTTCTGTGGGCACGGCAGTTCCACTGCCAAATCGAGCAAAACAAAGGCACGGCCGAACCATCCTTTTTCCGAAGCCCTTCAGGCCATTTTCGACCCCCCTCTAATTCTGTTATCGATAAAGCTAGAAGGCTGAAATTTCAGTTACTAAAAGGCCATAACACAAGGTAGATATATTCCTAATATTATTTAATTTTTCTATATACTTTAAGAACTATTGCAAGTCAAAATTCATTAATTTTGTCACTGACTCACTGATTACGATCATCGTATATCTAATATACTTCTAGCAGTCCCACAAGCTCCAAATTTTGAACACTTCTAACTTCTAGGGTTAACTCTTAGACTATAAAGCCACTGAAAATTAAAACATACCGCAATATCCCGGGTTCTCTAGTTTTACAAACCGCACAGTTAACATTGTAATATATAAATATATGCAGAAACAAAGTTATTTTATTATAAAAATATAAACATCAATGACATGTTGTTAGTAAATTCCGGCACACCGGCTTGGTTTTACATAAGATCTCATTACTTTTTGAAGTAGGAGAACTGCGTTGCGAGGCTGGCATTATTGTACATGTAATGTTTTTGATGGGATACAATTTATTGCTTTAGAGATTTACATGTACTCTCTTCTCTCTAGTGATTACCTGCCGAGTACTACCCAGCTAGGTAGCAGTACAACACTAAAATGCTCAAACTTGGTTGAGGCATATAGCATGCGTATCTTGAGACCGGTAGGGCGTTTCTCAAAAAGTCCTCGGCAATGCGCCGAGGGTCATGTTTCTGCGTTGAATAAACGTTAGCGACATCTATATAACTCGATCAATGCGCCATCTGTTGGTAGGCGGCGTGACTAGTGACGAAGCTTAGTTGTATCGGTGCAAGCGGCTGCATTGTGTGCATTATGAGACTACAAGCGTCATCTGTTGGCGAGTAGTGGTGATGGTGTTCTATTTAGTGAGGCAATGATACTCTGATGCTTCAATTAAATACTAAATTGTTTAATTAATAATACGCCATCAAAAAATTTATTAAAATTACGATACGAATTAAGTACAAATATGAAATTAAACAATTATATAATTGAAGTAACTTACTCCACTTTTTTCACTATGACGCAAGCATAGATGTCGGGGCTCTTCCAACCTCCTTGGCTAAGTGACATCAACTGACCGACTGGCTGACTGACATCCACTTCTGGAACGACGGATTTGAATTCAAAATTAGACAGGACGAAACAATAGACAGGACGACTGAACAGTCTACGACAGACAGCGAACCAGACGGACGGTTCATTTTGGTCCTTCGAACCGGATTATACTAGCAATGGAGACCCGCAGTAAGTCTTGACGGCAGGCTGAAGCCGACACGCTCAGCCTGCAAAATAAGATCGCGCGCCCCGGAGCGCACTCGCCGCGCGCCGGGCCAAGCAGTGTCCGCGGAAGCCGCGCGCCCTCGCCGCTCTTAGTAGGTGGCAGCCGCGCGCCATCCCCCGTCTCCCTGCGAGGTAGCCGCGCGCCCTCACCGCTGTCCATACACAGCCACCGTGCGCTCTCTCCGATCTCCGTGGGAAGCCGCGCGTCCTCGCCACGCTCAAGACGCAGCAGCCGCGCCCCGTCGCGGCTATTCTCGGCGATAAGTAGAACGCCGTCGCCGTCGCCGCCGCACACGACGCGCACGACCCACGCTCCATCGCCCGCGCTGTCGCGCGCCTCCAAAGCTTCGTCCGCCGCAAGCCGCCGACAGCGGCAACGACCGACCGCAGAGGACGACGCCATGAGTCGCGCGGCAGCACTGCGACTTGAAGCAGAGCGTCTAGAGCTAAAAGCGAAGCTCATCAAACAACAACTCCGACAAGAGTCCGCACCTACGACGACAATTGAGCGCACGCTTGAAAAGCTCATGGCCCGACAGGCCGTTAAAGACCTTCCGCCCTTCTCTGGAGATATCCTGGAGTGGCCTATTTTTTATAGCCAGTTTAAAACCAGCACGCAGCTGTGTAAGTACTCCGAGGAGGAAAATATCGCTCGGCTTATGAAATGCCTCAAAGGAAAAGCTCGCGACGCCGTATCGGCCCTATTGGTAAGCGCAACTGGCTTAGAGAAAATCATTTCGACATTAAAACTACGATTCGGCCGACCAGATCATCTAATAGAAATTATGCTTTCAAAAATTCATGCAGTGGATAATATTCGGCACGACGACATAAACGGCCTTATCGAATTTGCGACCTCCGTGCAAAACGTCGTCGCTACAATGAGCCTGACAGCTCCAGTCGGACACTTGTCAAATCCAACACTTATCCGAGAGATAATTTCAAAATTGCCGTCTATTTTGCAATATCAGTGGAGCTTCTACGTTTACGACCGAGGCTATGAACGCGTGACAATGCAAACGTTGGCCGACTGGCTGATGAAGGCTGCAACCGCGGCGACGCTTATCGCTCCCACTCCACCGAAGATCGAGTCGAAACCTAGCCGAACGATTGAGAAAGCCGCCCGTACCGCGGCTGTACCGCGCTACAAGTCGGCATACGCAAGCCGACCCGCCGTGCTCGCAGTAAGAAAAGAAAAACGTAAGTCAACAACTAAATGTATCATGTGCGAAGATAATCACGCTCTCGAAGACTGCGCTGAGTTCCATGCCATGACGACAGACGCTCGCTGGGAGTACGTGACGACGAAGAAGCTGTGCTTTTCATGCATGTTGCCTGAGCATCAAACGAGGCTGTGCCGCAATAAGAAAACGTGTAAACACTGCGCGAGATTTCATCACTCGTTACTGCATACGGAGCCCAATCCTGCAAGGGCTGAACCTGACCCGGAACCTACTACAGCCGCCGCTGTCGTCACCCACACAAAGAAGCCGACAAGTCACGTTATTCTTAAAGTGGCACGGGTGGTGGTCAGTGGGCCGCTGGGGTCAGGAACCGTGCTGGCCCTACTCGACGAAGGAGCAGCGACCAGTTTGCTGGACCAGGAGCTCGCACGAAGCCTCGGAGTCTCCGGCCCCGCGACGGACCTGCGCCTCCAGGGAGCGTGCAATATGCAGACCGTGGTCAAGGCGTCGCAGCGCGTCGGCATCAACATTCGCGGCGTGAAGGCGGAAGACTCCTATAATATTTTTGTTGATACTATTTCTGACCTAGCATTGCCTGTATATAGACACAAGCTAGGTAGGCTAGGGCGTAATAATGACTTAATAAAAATATTTTTTGACGACTTAGGGACGACTGACGACATTGACGAACGACCGTTACTTCTTTTAGGGCAAGACAACATAGACCTTATTGTCACTAGGCAGCTCTTCTCAGGTCATAAATGCAGCGACTCTCTCTACGTGTCCCTCACTCGCCTGGGACACGTGTTACACGGTAAAAGCCCTCAAATCATACCTAATGACGTTGCACTCCTGCATTTATGCACCTGTGACGAACTGACTGACGCCATAAAACGCTCATTTTCGACAGAGGGATTTGGCGTCAGACCGTACTCCGACCTCCCTCGGTCGAGGAACGACTTAAGGGCCCTTGAAATTTTAGAAAAAACGTCAAAATTACTAGGTGACAGGTGGGAGACGGGTCTTCTTTGGAAGGATGACGTGCCCAACCTGCCTGACAGCTATGATTTGGCGCGAAAATGTCTTGACGGCATCAAAAAGAAAATGTCAAGACTGCCAGAATTTGCAAGACGTTATTCGGATAAGATGAAGGAGAACCTTGACAAAGGTTACATATCGAAATTAAGCGACAACGACGTAGCTGTCAGGACAGGTAGGACGTGGTTTTTACCTCACTTCGCGGTATTTAACCCCAACAAACCCGACAAGCTACGACTAGTTCTCGACTGCGCCACCAGAGCGTCAGGACAATCCCTCAATGACCACCTTTTGAGCGGACCTGACTTTCTGACGTCCCTCCCTGGGGTACTTCTTGCCTTCCGATGCCACAAGGTGGCAGTAGTAGGAGACATACAGGAAATGTTTCACAGGGTCTTAATAAGGGAGGAAGATAGACAAGCGCAGCGCCTCTTATGGATTGACGGCGAATACGTCATGAACGTGATGACGTTTGGCGCCATTTGCTCGCCGGCGTCGGCTCAGTACATAAAGAATCTAAACGCCCGCCGTTTTGAGAATACGCACCCGAAAGCCGTCAGAGCCATAATTGACCACCACTATGTAGACGACTATATAAACTCCATAGAGTCCGTTGAAGAAGCTATTGAAACTGATGATGACGTGATACGGATTCACGCGTCTGGAAGGCTTCAATATGCGGAACTTTATGTCGAATTCCAAGGAGCTTCTTCGACACCTGCCAAAAGAGAAGCTCGCGCCTGGAGGAGTGAAGTTCCTTGCGGACTGTGAAGAAGACCAGGTCGAACGGGTCCTTGGAGTTAACTGGGATCCTGACGCGGACACTTTCGCCTTCAGCATGAAGTTCCACAGAGTCAGCCAAGACTTACAGTCCGGAACCAAGCGCCCAAGTAAGCGAGAGGTGCTCCGCCTCATCATGAGCATCTTTGATCCCCTAGGTTTTCTCTTGCCGAACACCATCAAGGGAAGGCTGATACTCCAGGACGTTTGGAGAGACGCCATTGGTTGGGACGACGAGATTGGATCTAGCCACTACGATCGCTGGAAGATCTGGCTGAAGGGGCTAGAGCAAGCCAAGAACACGCGGATCCCGAGATGGCTGATGACTGACGACTACGCCAAGGGAGATCAGGTACAACTACACGTGTTCTGCGACGCCAGCTCCCGAGCATTCTCGACCGTCGCCTACCTACGGGTACCGCTACCTGAAGGTAAGTGGCACCTAGCATTCGTGATGGCTCGTGCACGTGTGGCCCCACTCAAGACCCTCAGCATCCCTCGTCTTGAACTTCAGGCTGCTGTCATGGGCGCCCGTCTTCCCCCTTTTAAGGGAGTACATCAAATTTGATGGGCCAACAATCCTCTGGACTGACTCCAAAACCGTGGTCGCATGGCTAAGGTCTGACACCGGACGGTTCAAGCCTTTCGTCGCGCATCGTGTCGCGGAGATCACTGAGCTGACAACTTCCATGACTGGAGGTGGGTTCCGACAGATCTCAACCCTGCCGACGATGCAACGCGTGATGTGGAGGCTGCAGATCCCACGAGATGGCTCAAGGGACCAGATTTCCTAAAACAGCCTGAGGTAACCTGGCCCAGAACAGACACTGAAGCATCCCTAGACCCAGACGACGTGGAAGTGAAGGTCGTATGTCTAGTGACCACCTTCTGCAGACTAGCTCTTCCAGACATCTGCAGATTCTCCAAGTACTGGAGATATGTGAGATCAGTTGCTTGGCTGCTCAGGTACGTGAGCAACGTTAAGACAAGGCGACAGGGTTCCCTGCGCACTGGCGAGCTGACGGCTGAAGAGGTCGAAACTGCCGAACGGTTGTGTGCTGTAGACTCGCAAGCGAGGACCTTCGCCGAAGACATCGCCACCTTACGAAGGACCAGCACGGTGAGCAACAAGAGCAGGCTCCGACAACTGACCCCGTATCTGGACTCGGACGGACTTCTGCGCGCTCGCGGAAGGACTGACGCTGCAGCCACTTTGACCCAGGAAGCCAAGCAGCCTATCATCCTACATCCGAAAGACAAATTCATCCGGCTTTTAGTGAACCAACAACACCTAGACCAAGCGCATGTTAATAGGGAGGAGG
The DNA here is from genome assembly GCA_947086415.1 of Pammene aurita. Taxonomy (NCBI): domain Eukaryota; kingdom Metazoa; phylum Arthropoda; class Insecta; order Lepidoptera; family Tortricidae; genus Pammene; species Pammene aurita. Next base: position 33,521,044 of record OX352307.1, on the reverse strand, counting down.
CTCATCTGAACCTGAGAGGAAAGTGGTGGATCATCGACGGCAGGAATGCGGTGAAGTCTGCCTGGAACGACTGTCAAACGTGCAAGAACAACCGGGCCAAGCCGTGCCCGCCGCTGATGGGCCAGCTACCAAATGTAAGAGTTACGCCGACAGGCCGCGCCTTTGACTACACTGGCTTGGACTACTTCGGGCCGATTACTGTGAAGATTGGTCGCCGCCAGGAGAAGCGTTACGGTGCCCTTTTCACGTGCCTGACGGTTCGAGCCATACACATAGAGGTCGTGAGTGACCTAACAAGGACAAGCGCTCTAATGGCATTGCGGCGTTTTATTGCTAGACGCGGATGCCCGAAGACAATCTGGAGCGACAACGCCACTACCTTCAGAGGTGCCGATCGCGAGCTAACACAGGCCGTACGAGCCATCGACAAGAATGAGCTCATGCGCTTCAGCAGTCATCGGCATATTAGCTGGAGTTTTATTCCCCCTGTAGCGCCGCACATGGGAGGCTGCTGGGAGCGGATGGTGCGTGCTGTGAAGACTGCACTAAAGACCACCCTTAAGACCAGAGTCCCCAGGGAAGACACCCTGACCACTTTGCTGGCGGAGGCGGAAGCTATTGTGAACGGGAGACCGCTTACTTATGTCCCCCTTGACTATGACGACGACTTGCCGCTAACGCCAAACGACTTCCTGATGCCAATGACTGACCGGACTGGCATGACAGCGACGTTCGGCACCTACGACGACGGGGACTTGCTGCGATGATCGTGGCGGGAGTCGCAGAGGCTGGCCGACCTAATGTGGAAGCGTTGGGTAAAGGAATACCTACCCACTTTGACGAGACGCGAGAAGTGGTACCAGCCCTCTGCCCCCCTCGCCGAAGGTGACGTCGTCATAGTAGTGGACAACCAATCTCCTCGGTACCTGTGGCCACGAGGGATTATAACAAAGACTTACCCAGGACGTGACGGACAGGTCAGAGTAGCGGACGTCAAGACTGGTTACGGTATCTACCAGCGACCAGTGACCAAGCTGAGTAAACTTGACGTGAGACCAGCCCCTAGTATCCAAGCCGGGACAAGCCAACTACCCTGACCTACCTGACAGACTTTAGTTGACTGACCACCCAGACTTGACCTGACCTACACTTAGCCACGGAGGTGGGAAGCCCCTCTACCTTTGAGTATTGGTGGACATCCAATACTGGAGGTGGGGATGTCGGGGCTCTTCCAACCTCCTTGGCTAAGTGACATCAACTGACCGACTGGCTGACTGACATCCACTTCTGGAACGACGGATTTGAATTCAAAATTAGACAGGACGAAATAATAGACAGGACGACTGAACAGTCTACGACAGACAGCGAACCAGACGGACGGTTCAATAGCCGAGTCGTAGCCGCGCATGCTAAACTGGACTCAATAGCTGAAGCACGATGACATATTACTGCGTGCTTACTCGCTTTAAAAGACTACACGAATTTTTCATTTCGATATTTGACGTATTGTATGTGGATAATTTTTTGGAAATTTCGGTTTTGGCTGTTGAATTGACTATCTTACGTGAACAAAAAACGAAACCAGGCTGAGGAATTTTCCATAAAGTTTATGAAATATACTGTAATAACAATTTTATTTAGAATTTTTTGTTTGGATATTCGTAAATATTATGCTAAAATAAGATTAACATAACACCCACTCTTACAAACCTGACTGAGAAATTTTCCAAACAAAATGACGAGTGTTACCAATTATTTTTGAATAAAAGTGACAGTTTTATTAGAATTTTTTTTTTGAACTTTTGACAGTATCTGTCAGTAATCAAAATAATTTGTTTAGTGAAAAAAATATACCTTTAGGAAAATTCCAGTACAAAGTATTAAGCTTTTTGTACATTTTTGTAAAAATACCAAAACTGACATACTTTTTTTTTGGAAAAATAGTGTTTTGTGTTTGTTATGACCTATACTACATCCTAGCAAAAGAATCATCGACTGAGGAATTAATGCGAAGTCTCCATACAACGACCCGGTAGATTTCCCACACTGATTTCTGAAGACTAAAATTATGTTTACCCCTCTATAACATTTAAACCAAAGTACAAAAAAAATATGAAAAATTATCGGGTGAATAGGGACTAGCAAATACTTTAAAATAAAATTACTTTCAACATGATCGGTTGAGCCATTTTTGGGTTTTATTTAAGAAAACTCTTAATAAAATGGCATAAGTGCCATTTAAACACACATTATGCTTTGAACGGGGTCAGGTTTGTTCTGATTGCTAATGGCGATACCTAGCTACACAAGATCGCTGTACTATACCGACAACTTGGAGCACAAGAATGACGCGACAGTATCTCCCGCGCGAGATAGTCTATTCGTCTTTTTCTGACTGTATCATTTAACAAGAGACGGGTAGTCTATCTCGCGCGCGAGATACTATCGCTTCACTCTTGTGCTAACCGTGCTGTAACACAATAGCGAGCATGTGCTTTCTGTCGAGGTCCTCAGAGCCACACATTTTAGCGTGAGACTGGAACGCTACGCAAAATATCCACTATCCAAAGATATTCACTAACAAAAATCAAAGGTCCAGCAACGTTAACGTTAATCACAAAGAAAATACCATCAAAGTCCATATATAAGGCAAGGGTCACACGGTGAAAATCACACGAGGCACTTTACGTAAAATGAGCAAGTAGGTAGATAGTCGTCCGAACAGGTTGACTAACTAACAGCAACTGAGCGTGCTAAACGCGCGAGGCGCGCCAGCGTGCCTAACTGTATTTTCATTGGATACTAGTCGTACGACACTTGTTAGTCTAATCACCCAATCATAATAAGGGAAGCGAAACGAGAATTTTGCTAGATAAGGCATTTAAAACACATTCAGCGAGCCGAGCCACCTTTTGTTCACACTGCGACACTATATAATCCCTTATGAAAACGATGTTTATTAATGTTAAACTGTGCATACTTTTGAGATAAGAAGTAGACAAACATAACAGAGAATTCAGTTTAAGTCCACGCCGCAAACTAGGTGGTCTTTTAAGTAAGTAAGTAAGTTCTTTATTTGCGTTAAATGTGGTAACAATAGGTAAAGGTTTTGTTCGCAGTTTGACCCTTTATGGTCATTATTTCTATATTCCTAGTAAGACACAAGTCTGCGCGTTTTCTGCTAAGAAAACCCCATTCGTCATAGCGCCAAAATTTCAGAACATCCCTCTAACTATATCCAAGAGTATCGGGATACTGGATGTCGACATTACGAACGAAGTCCAGTTTCGGGGTCATTTGGAGAACTAAGCCAAACTGGCCTCCAAGAAGCTCGGGGTGCTCAGTAGAGCAAAACGGTACCTACTTCACGCCAGATCACCGGCTTTTGTTATATAAAGCGCAGGTTCGACTTCACATGGAGTACTGTTCTCATATCTGGTCTGGCGCCCCGCAATACCAGCTTCTCCCACTTGACTCCATCCAACGTCGGGCAGTTCGTATTGTTGACGATCCCGATCTTACTGACGGCTTAGATCCACTTAGTCTCCGGAGAGATGTTGACTCTCTGAGTGTATTCTACCGTCTGTACAACGGGGAATGTTCTGAAGAACTTTTCGAACTGGTGCCATCGTCACGTTTCTACCATCGCACCTCTCGCCAAAGGAACAAGGTTCATCCTCATTTGCTAGACACATGGTATACCAAAAATAAACGGGCATCTCGCTCGTGTCTGCCTAGAACGTGCGGAATGTCGAATGAGCTGCCTCCCGAGGTGTTTCCATTGCGCGTTGACATGGGGTTCTTCAAGATGCGGGCGTACAGGGCACTCAAGGGTCGGCAACGCATAGGCGGCTCCTAATGTTGCCTCTGTTCATGGGCGACGTTGACCGCTTCCCATCAGGCGGCTCGTCTGCTCGTTTGCTACAAGTTTCATAAAAAAAAAATCTTTGTTCATTAGCACTAGCTAACAATCGCTGCGCTATCTGATAAGAGCTATAATATTGTGAAGTATTATCGTGGCAGTTTTTTTTGTGAACAACTTGTTAACAGCTGTATAATATTCGAATTGGATTGCGAAATGCACTTATCTATAATATTTAGAAACTACTTAAGTCCCATATTTTCAAAGTAAATACCTTCGTATTTGTAACAAAATAGTTAACTATGTTTTGTGTCTACATTACCTAAATTCCAAATTTCTTCTCACTGCAAATTACCTTTTTTTTCAAAAACGAAGTTCCCTATATGCTTCTTATAACATAAATATTATTTATACACGCTAGAAATATTCAATAAAAAAAACAAATTAGTGATTTAAACTCACTTTTTTAAACATTTTATTAGTAACAGTTTTTACCCGCCGAAATGAGGAAATACGAGTATTTACAGCGTGCTTTGGATAAATACTCAGTATGTACTCACCCCTACCCATCTCTAACTGGTAGTGACATGTTGTTTTTCACAGTTCACACTCTTGTTTCCTTTGAGACGTGCTACGAGTGCAATTGTCGCCAGGAACTTTGAAAGTCACCACATGGAGTCCCAGAAACCGTAATTGTGGATAATGGAACACAATTTACGGGATCTGAGTTCCGGAAGCTTCTAGAACGTTACAATAATCCAAAACATCATTATACTCCTAGATACTTACGACAAGTTAATCTTGTTGAGAGATACAACAAAACGATAATGACAGCAGTGGCTTCTTATGTTCAAGACAATCATCGTTCTTGGGATAAGCACTTGTTTGAAATACAATTTGCCATAAACAGTGCGGTGAATGAGTTAACTGGATTTTCACCATTTTTTCTGGTCCATGCAATTGTCATTAACGGGATTTTTTACAAGGATACTCAAGCAAATTATTCTCTTGACATACCAAGACAGAAGTATGCTGGTGAATTTGGGTGTTTACAAGATGTGTTTGAGGAGGTTAGAAAGCATTTGTTAAATGCTCATGCAAAAAATGCTTCACATTATAACTTGAGGCGTAGACATGCTAGTTTTAATGAATAGAGTAAGAATGCATGTATAATTGCATGCTCACGTGACCAGCTGATGGTCTTTCCACCGCGATACAGCCGGCTGACGATTTTTCATGCTTTTTATAGCTTTTAATAATTTATTTATCGACTGACAAAATTTCAACCGGGATGCGATGACTAAATTTATTTAATTTTTTTACGTGTTTGGTTGTCTGTCGCGTCCCATCCCTCCAACGGAGCGGTGGCTGACGGTTACAAGACTTCATTATATATCACCTTTAATCATTTTTGTGATGAAACGAAGAGCAGGTGCATAAGGCAATATGCTACTGAGTGGCTTCAGCGTTACAGCCCTCAGGGCATCAGCTGATGGTCTTTCCACCGCGATACAACCGGCTGACGATTTTTTATGCTTTAGATAGCTTATAATCTATCGTCTGACAAAGTTTCAAGAGAAGGTCCATAAGACCTGGCCATGTCAGATGAGAAAAACAAAACCCATAATCCCACCAAAAACATAAATGTAAAAAAAGAGAGCCAACCTGACTTGGCCAGTTTTCATTACATAAGTCATTATATAAAGTTATTCAACATATAAAAAAAAATATATATATATATATATATATATATATATTTTAATTCTGATAAAAACTGGTCAAGTCTAACCTACTTTAAGATCTCACATTTTTAAATAACAGCAATTGTTATAGGTATCCAATAAAGCAAAGAAATAGAGTTGAATACATGTTCATAATGTTATTTTGTTCCTATAAATACATATTTGGATTTTGCATAGAACTTGGCACTCATTTAGATCTCCATTCTTTTTGCGGCGAAGCCCACAGCCAAGCATAATTTTTGTATTGAACTTGGCTCTAATTTTTTACATTTATGTTTTTGGTGGGATATCATTACTTTTTGTAAAGAAAACTAGGCAGGTATTGAGATTTAATGTTTTATATATTGGGATAAGTAGTTTCAAATATCTGCTTGTAACGGTTCCAACGATACAATTTAAAAAAAAATTTTGTATGGGGACTGCCCTATTTTTTACTTTTTTTTTATTTTTAGATTTTTTCCTACACTTACACACAATTACCGAGCTGGATTCCAAATTTCATCCTTCTAGGTCATCTGGAAGTAGGTTAGATTTAGGTACTATATGTCAGTCAGTCAGTCCGTGCTAAAATTTACGACTTTTTGACCTTCATATCTTTATAACCGCTTGAGCTAGCTTCATGAAATTTTGGCTTCTAGATGTCCTTATGGATATAATTAAACACACGTAGTTTTATGTGTTTACGTTAAAGAGGTTTTGAGTTATAGAAGGGTCCAAAGTGACACCAAGCGGTTCGTGTAATATACACTCGGCGCTGGCTAGCCAGTTCTTTTGCTTGAACTTGGCTTGACACGATGCCGCGTGTCTAGATAATATACCGGGTGTAGCCTGTAATAGGAGCAAAAAATTAAAACGTAGATTCTACTCCTCAAACTAGACAATGTTTGTTCAACGACTTTTGAAAATTATGTAGATTTTAGTTTGTCTCTTTTTCAAACAAAATAAATAGTATTTTCAATGTACATCAAAGTCCGCCTAAATGACATCGCCTGTCAGTCTTGTCACCCTACATATATTATTATATTAATCAATGTCGTAATACTCGTAATACATTGCGTGTTCGAATAAACTTTAAACTGTAATAAAATTCAAACTACAAGTAATTTTTAAAAGTTGTTGAACAAACGTTGTCTAGTTTGAGGAGTAGAATCTACGTTTTAATTTTTTGCTCTTATTACAGGCCACACCCGGTAGATCAGAGTGGCTGACTAGCAAACTTTTGCAGTTACAGTAAAGTAATGCTGAAATTGGTAAAAACTGACAAAGTTGTCTTATAGAACTAGAGCCTACGACACTGAACCTAGTTCGATAAGTCTCCTAGATGAGATATGTATAATTAGTCACGTCTTTAATGGGGGAACACGAAATACCGATGCAGCAATGCAACAAAAGTGGCGGCGTAATTTTTTTTCAAAAAAAAAACGGTTTCTAGTATAATAAAATAAGATTTCATAACATCATGTTTTGGTTATGAAAAGATCAGGCGCTTTGTTTTAGCATACATCTACAACCTTTTGATGCTGCTGCCTCTGACAATCCCTCCCCTGCTTCGAGGAAATCTAGGAGAATTATCACACTAGAAACCGGATTTTTTTATTTCTTCAAAAATAGTTTAAAATGGGTGCCACTTTTTTGCATTGCAGCATCGGTATTTCGTGTTCCCCCATTAAAGACGTGACTAATTATATATATCTCATCTAGGAGGCTTATCGAACTAGGTTCAGTGTCGTGGGCTCTTATACTATTATTTATAGAGGACAGGGCCTATATTTTAGCATTCGAACAAATAACATTGCGTATCATTGCGGAAACAAAAATAGTAGGCGATAAACTATGAATTACGTTATACGGCGTTTGGCACTACTTACCATCGTCAGAAACTTTTGGCAGTCATATAATCTAATTAAGTTTAATAATCTATACAGATGCCTCGACAAAAAATGTAGTACTTATTGTAAAAATTAGGGTTAAGTTTGAGTGACACCCTCTACTGCTGCAATATTGCCTTACATGCTTAACTTTGCATGTAAGGCAATATTGCAGCAGTAGAGGGTGTCACTCAAACTTAATCCTAATTTTTATAATAAATAAGTACTAAATTTTTTGTTTTGGTAATATTTAATTCCTTATAATAGCCGCATTTCTCCCATGCCATCCTATCTCAGTAATAATTTATACGTAAACAACTTTTTGGTGAAAAACACCATTTTCAACGGCATAGTTAAGCATGGTAGGCAATGTCACAGAAGATTACGGTACCTGAAGTCCTGTTAAACATATGACGAGTTTCCTGCGCTTGTTCTGTCTGTGAGTTTTTCCACCATGTTGGACCTTCTTGAGGGTCTAATACTTTCCCGTCCGGGTCATTGTATGTCTCCATCTCCTCCGACTCCGACGGAAAATGTGAGGTTTTAAGACGGAACGGTGATTCAAGTGATTTATCATATTTTTTATTAGATAGCTTTGGGCTCTCCGATACATTCAATACGTAAGAATCCGACTCCGTCATACTAACGGTACGGGCGTGGGTACTGGAAACGCTGGGTGATCCTGATATCTCGTTAAATGACTCCGAACTTGAAAGCACCTGTAGAACGAGCGACGATTTAGTGTTTTTTTTTCATATTAATAAGTAGAATAAGTATTTGTAAGAAAATCGTTTTAATATAAGCTTTTAACGACTGTGCACTTCTTCTAGCTCAATCACTAGACCCAAGATGCTATCTAAAGACAAAAGTACTCTTCAAGAATCAAACAAGTCGAAACACGTTGGGGTTGCGACGTTTCATTACAGAGTTCTAATGGCCACCTTCCAGATATAGAGCTGATCTGATGATGGTATCAGATCAACTTCGTGTCATCATAATATTGCATTGTCATGTGATATCCATATGCGTGCAAAACTTCGGCTCAATCGAAAACCAGGAAGTGGGTCAAATTGAACTTACAAGATTTAATTACAGACAACGGGACATGTAATAAGCTTCTAAATAGGCTAAATTGCCTATTACTCGACACCCTCCAGTTACTGGGTCGAATCGTAAAATTGCGACATAAAGCAATCTATAAATAATTGGTTTACCGTTGAATCACCGACACACGTTTCATTGAATATCACTTCATCCACTACATTTCAACTTTCTAGACACGCGGCAGCGTGTCAAACCAAGTTCAAGCAAAGGAACTGGCTAGCCAGCGCCGAGTGTATATTACACGAACCACTTGGTGCCACTTTTGACCCTTCTATAACTCAAAACCTCTTTAACGTAAACACATAAAACTACGTATGTTTAATTATATCCATAAGGACATCTAGAAGCCCAAATTTCATGAAGCTAGCTCAAACGGTTATAAAGATATGAAGGTCAAAAAGTCGTAAATTTTAGCACTGACTGACTGACTGACTGACATATAGTACCTAACTATAACCTACTTTCAGATGACCTAGAAGGATGAAATTTGGAATCCAGCTCGGTAATTGTGTGTTAGCATAGATAAAAATCTAAAAATAAAAAAAAGTTATAAAATAAGTGGTCTCCCTATACAAAAAACTTGTAATACGCGCTAAACGACCGGCCAACGGTGTGTCGTCGGCGGCGCGCGGCACCACATAATTATACACAGAACAGAAGTAAATCTACATAAAAGCGCTCCCGAGCAACACATGAAACATAGGCACCGCTTACGAATACCGATTTAGTTATTTATTAACTAAATCGGTGTAGCTCAGTTGATCAGAGCGATGGGCATGTATCCCAGAGTCGCGAGTTCGAGTCTCGCCTGAGCCAGTGGATTTTTCTACTTTTCCATTTTTTCTAAGCAGTGTGGTATCGTTAGCAGACGTTCTGCTTAATACAAAATTAAATGTAGTATGGGGTAGCGCATTGTTATCGGTGAATTCTCAATACAACTTGGGACTCCGATGGCCGGTTGAGAAGTGTAAGACTTCTTCGGCAGATGTCGCTAGGCGTCCCCCTAAGACGCATATGGGATATAGTGGAAAAATTCGCAGCCATCAGGTGTGTCTCAGTAGCTCAGTTGGTCAGAGCGATTGGCATGTATCCCAGAGTCGCGAGTTCGAGTCTCGCCTGAGGTAGTGGATTTTTCTTCTTTTCCATTTTTTCTAAGCAATTTAGTTATTTATTGTTTTATTACATTTATGTTCATCCTGCTTCTTTCTCAACGATGAATTAAATGATTGTCATACTGTAACAGTATAAAAGTGAAGTACATACATGAGATTCAATGAATAAATAAATATACTTTATACAACCCGTTCGCTATAAGAGAGAATGTAGACAATAGCATAAAAAAAGAAAACCATGCAGCGGAAACGCAAGAAAAAACATTAAATCTCAATACCTGCCTAGTTTTCTTTACAAAACGTAATGATATCCCACCAAAAACATAAATGTAAAAAAGGAGAGCCAAGTTCAATACAAAAATTATGCTTGGCTGTGGGCTTCGCCGCAAAAAGAATGGAGATCTAAATGAGTGCCAAGTTCTATGCAAAATCCAAATATGTATTTATAGGAACAAAATAACATTATGAACAAGTATTAAACTCTATTTCTTTGCTTTATTGGATACCGATAACAATTGCTGTTATTTAAAAATGTGAGATCTTAAAGTAGGTTAGATTTGACTCGGCCAGTTTTTATCAGTATTAAAATATATATATATATATATATGTTGAATAACTTTATAAAATGACTGATGTAATGAAAACTGGCCAAGTCAAATCCTTCTCTACTCTGTACTGGTCTGTTAAATCCTTTGTGATGCTTACCTACTCGTCGGCTGCCTCAATCCAAGTGAACGAGTCTGTGTCTGCCTTTGTCTAACTTTCTCTTCTCCTACCTCATTCCATAACTACCGTGTTGCCAGGAGTATAATTTTAATTTCCAAACTACCCCGGCATTTAACTGGGTATCGTAATAAAGTTGCCACATCAATATTATTATTTGCCTGTTGTACTAAGTAGTATACATATTAATATTAATAAATCATAACAAATGGAAGACATGGTTTTGGTATTAGTGGGGGTGTTAAGCTTGAAATACCAAATAGGTTTTATATATAGATAGAATAATTACCCTGTAGTAGTTCGGATATTCAAATTGAAACTAATATACGAGTCTTAGAAGTACTAAACTTTGTGACCATACCTAAGTACTAAGAAACCTTAATTTTACTTTTATTCCTTTACACATAATATATTCCTTAGGTTGTAAATAACCGAAATTTGACATCCATATTATCCGATAATTACTTATATTTCAGTGCATATGAATTTCTATAAAAATATCATGTGTGAATGCTATTTTGCCTTAAAATGCAGTTGTCAGTCAGCCCTATTTGCTTACATTATTTCCCATTTCTATTGACATTCGGTATAGGTGCCTACCTTTATGTAGGCTACAACCAAAGAGCAGCAACGGCTTGCATGCAGTGTAGTTGGAATCTAAAACAAATAAAAACATGTAGCGTAACAGCATTTACACTTACTTATAAGTATTTCAAAGCAAGCATTCAATCAATATGGATGGCAGCAGACCTACGCTGAGGCGAGCGGAATTTTAAATGCAAATGGCGAACCGTCGCCAGTTGTTATATACTTACTCTTCATTTAGTAAGCAGTTAGATATTTTAATGCGTTTTTATAAAGAGCTATGTGCGGTGTCAGACCCGGTGACCCTTGTAAACATCTCTTCATAAAATTTAAGATTTTACCGTTACCCACATTGTATATATATGAAATATGCCTGTTTGTAAAAGCCCCGTATAGATAAGTACAAAATAATGCCAGCTAACAGGTCTACGTCTAAGAACCATGGTTTTAATCTGAGCTACTCGGATCGTAACACAGCCAACTATTATATAATCTGTGACACAGCTTTCTTTAAAAAAAAGTGTACTGTATATGTCGATAAATATTTTCAATTATTTACCAAAAGACTTATAGACTGTTGACTTCCCTGAATTTAAACATAAATTGTATTGGTTATTCAAAAAAGGAGTGAATAGATTTCTAAAGGGTAGGCAACGCGCATGTGAATCCTCTGGGGTTGCAGGCATCCATAGGCTACGGTAACTGCTTACCATCAGGCGGGCCGTATGCTTGTTTGCCACCATCGTGGTATAAAAAATAAATGGTGCTAACATAAGATCTAATATAATATTAATGAACACTAACAAAAATGTACCTATTTATGCCACAATTGACATTTCTCTATTTTTTTCATGGGTTAAATAAAAATAAAATAAAAATGATTTATTTCAGGCCATAAAATAGTGAACCATATTTTGTTAGTAACAAGCAAGCCTAAAACTATGTTTTCAGCTCACTCGCTCGGAAAACCTCAGTTAATAACGTGAACTCTGCGTGCAAAAGTCTATTTTATCCGCTAGCATGCAAAAGTCATTTTCACCTCACTCGCTGGGAAAACCTCAGTTTATAGCGCGAAATCTGCGTGTAAAAGTCTATTTTATCCGCTAGCATGCAAAAGTCATTTTCACCTCACTCGCTGGGAAAACCTCAGTTTATAGCGCGAAATCTGCGTGCAAAAGTCTATTTTATCCGCTAGCGTGCAAAAGTCATTTGAATTTCGAACACGATGATTGGAATTCTCTGTGGTGCATGTAACTTTTTTAAATTTAAAACTCCTTCAACGCGTGACTGATATGAGTGCTTTTCTCTGGTTTATTTTGTTTGGATTTGAGTGTGTTATGTCTTATGTCTTAAATTTGATATTTTAAATAAAGGGCAAAACTAAATATGATTATTTTTATATTTTTATCGTTTTTCTTGCATCTCGCGTGTGTTCCTCACGGCTGCAAAATTATTTGGCATCTCGGGTCTTGAAAGCCTCGCTACGCTCACCTTTCAATTTCAACACTCGCGCCAAATAACCACTTTGTAGCCTTGCATAACAAATAAATAACTATTATTGACTTAAGGTTAGGAAGTCTCGGTGTTGCCATTAGAGCAAAATACGTTTCAGAAAAAATACAAAAAGCCGGCCGAAAAATGTGGGCAGGATTCTATTCATACACAGACTAATGTTCTTATTGCTGGAGCCACAGGATCAGGCTTGTTGCACACCGTAAAGCTCGGCGCTTAACGCTGCCTGACCTCATCGGCTCGTGTCAACTATAGGCAAGCACGTAACGGATGCGGCCCCGCACCTCTGCATTGTCGGCGCGCGGGTACAGCTGGAAGACACCGCGCCCAGCTGGACGACAGCGCGCTTGGTGTACGGCCTCAGCAGCGTTCGGCGCTGCGTCGAGTTTCCAAGGGACTTGAGCTACGGTTGCAACAACCACTCCCATACGGTTGCATTTGTTTACCATGTTGTCGCACAGTCGGGCTCGAGCAGCCACTCAGTTTGCACACAGTGCCCGTGGGGCAGCGGCGCTCAGACGGGAACCATCGGCACCGGCGGGTCATGAGCCGTCTTGTGCCGAGGCGATGTGGTTCTGATGTCAATGAGTGAGCGTTACGGTATGGGCTTTCTTATATAGAATACCGAACAAGTTGAGCCGGTGCAGATCCGTCGTCGAGATTTTAGGTGTAACTAACCTAATCTTAGACACGTTGAATTATAACAACAACTCTTTCGAGTGAGCAGAAAACGAAATAATAATACACATACCTTTTTGTCTGGTATTGTCTTATATTTTAGCAATGTATGATCAGATTATCACTTGCTATATCATGTTTGAACGCAAAAATTATCGATGCAAAAATATTGAGAAACAACTCGCATTTCAACACAATGCTACTAAGCGAATGACAGCATAGATGAATATGTATATAACTGAGAAATAACAGCAAAACATGAGCAAAACCACGCAAAACCAAGCAAAGCCAGAATCGATTTTAAAACCATAAACCACACATAAAGATTTTAAACTGACAAGGCCTTCTTCTATATTCGCGCTTATCTTATAGACATAGGAGTTATACCAAGAAAGTACTCAGGCCATGAAAAAACGTGCCGAGTGAGATGGCACACGGGGAGACCTTTGTCTCTTTCTATTATGGTGACCACGTTAATTTCAAGAGTAAGGAAATCCTTGGGTAATTAATCCCCGTTCAATTAATACAGAGTTAAATGTGTGTTATCAAAATAAGGTAACTCATTTATTATTTATACTTATTTTAAATTTTAGACATAACATATTTTGTAGACTGTTCAGAAATATAAGTGTTGCAGAATGTATGAGCTTCCGTATAAACCAGGATATTTATCTTTCTGAATAAACTCTATCCATTATATAAAACCATTCCTCTGTTACTTGTATATGTCTACGTAATTACTTATTCATTTTTGGGTGGGAGTTTCGGTAAAGGTCGTGTGAAGTATTGGTATGATTCAGCGGTGGCGCGTCATAGATATATATACCCATTTCGCAAGCCGCAGTTATCTTTGCTTGGATTTAGCTACCAGTGAGAAAAGATGCTCATTTACTCGGGTTAGGATTTGAAACACATGCTAGTTATAAAAACACAACCTATTGACTTTTTTTCTGTAGTACCTAAGTAACGTCTCGAGGATAAACGCTCAATTATATGCGTAAATGGCTTTACATTAGAAAAAAGTTTTGTTGGTATGAAAAAAGGCACCAATTACTGTCTGTGGTCAGAGAGTTCTAAACCAGGAGAGGCCTTAGGTATCATTTCCCCTCTGTCAAAAATATTGGCAGGAAAATCCAGTACATCTAAAAAACTATTTAAATAATCGATGTCACATGTCACACACTTTCGTCATCACTGTCAATGGATAACAAGCTCCGTGAAAATGCTTTATGCGCTGTTTTTGGATGTAAAAAATGTTATATTTCGTCTAGTTCACAAAAAGATGAAATTTCATTTCAGATGTAAGTAAAGTTTTACTTTATTTATCATTACTTTCGTAATAAAAGATTTAACCTAAATCGAAAATCAAGCTTCGTTTACGGAATCGATTCAAAGACAATCGTTTTCTTTCTGACGGGCAGTAACTATTTGACGTTTGACACTTCTCCATATTTAACGCGCTTAAGAATTGCTGCCTTCTATATTTTGTTTGAAAATACAATCAAAAATGATCCTTGGCTTTTTTGTTTGACATTTGCAAAGACTGCATCCAATAATGAACCATATGTTAACAATTGTACAGTCGACTATCTATTGCTCCATTTAGTGTTATAAAGTATAAAAAGAATATGTCAAGTATGTTTGGTGTTTTTAAGTCAAAGGTACATCTTTGTCGGTTGTCAATAAAGCGTTGCTGCCATAAAATATCATTTAGAAATAAACTGTATTAACAACCGACAACGATGTACCTTTGACTTGAAAACATCACATGCGTGTTACCTCGCCCCCAGCTCGCCCCCCTCACATTCTGGCAGACTTTTTTGTTTGGAAAGATGAGGCGAAGCGTACTCCATTTATATAGCTTTATGTCTATAAAGTATAGGGACCGTGCACGTTGAAGGATCTGCCATCTGTTGATTTTAGTCGGAAAGTCGGACTGTGTCATGTGAAACTTCAAGTAAATAAAATTGTTGTTATTTAGAAAATTTCGATGAAAAATACCTTTTATTGTGCTAAAAAGGTATTGTTGCATTTATTTGTGTTACAATACACCACAGGATAACCAATGTAAGTTGTGTAATATACTATTTTAACAGTTTTCTACCGACAGTACTCATGTGCTTTGGCCAGCTCCAATACGAAAACTATGACTAATCACAGTGAAAAAACATTGTATGGTACAAGATATATATCATTAATATCATTTTGATAACCCTAACACGTTATTTGTAATAATAGTTACGAATATTTATAAATATTTTTCTGCATAGAACATATCCTCCCACGCAGTCTGTAAAACAAATGTGGCTTAGTATTAATGTGAATGGTACAAAAATTGCCATTGGAACTGCCTACCGGCCACCGTGGCTTAACCCTGACATTTTTATTGACGCGCTTACAGAAAGTATCTCATCACTTGGAGAGTTTGACAACCTTATTTTGCTAGGAGATTTTAACATCAACCTTCTAGACACTCAGGTATGTAATACGAAAAAATTGTTAGAATTTATAACCTGCATGAACCTGACCCAATTTGTCAAACAACCGACGCACTTTACGGAGCATAGTGAAACTTTAATTGATGTCATTTGTTCAAACATGCGCGTCAACAACGTAACTGTAAATTACATCCCTACTCTTAGCAGCCATGCCCTCCTTACCTGTGAAATAAACGTAAAGAAGCAAAAAACTCCACGTAGATTAATAACTTACCGACCGCTAAAGGATATAGTAGAGGAAAATTTCAGCCAGGATATCGTGAGTATGGCCCAGGTTCTAGTAAATGTCATGACTGGTAACGTATCTGAAATGGTTGAGGCCTTCAATGCGCACGTACTACTGTTATTTGATGTTCATGCTCCAATTAAGCGAACTTATGCCAAAGATAACTCATATCCCTGGATAACTTTTACTATTAAGGAGATGATGAAGTTACGCGACGAAGCGCACTCTAGAAGCAGGCTGACGCAACTAGAGTCTCACAAAAAATACTATAAAGATCTTAAACACATAGTCAACGCCGCAATGCATCGGGAAAAGGTCGCTTATTTTAATAGAAACATAAATCTCATGAAAGACCCTCGCAAACTATGGAAAAATATCAAGAAAAATGTTGCTAACTTTAAAAACAGTGACTCGCAGTTGCCCTCTTTTCTAAGTTACCCTGAAAAAATTAATGAGCACTTTTTAAAACTCCCTGGAAATAATGTAGTCAACATATCCCTCTTAACTTATTTTGAGTTTCATAGATTTGACACTAATATTTTTAGACTCGAGCCTGTGAGTGAAACCGTTGTACTTAACGTAATCAAATCTATTAAAACAAATTCACAAGGTGACGATGGATTAAATATAAGTATGATTACGCTTACTTTACCTGAAACGCTAGCAGCAATTACCGCCATAGTAAATTGTTCCTTAGAAACTGGTGTTTTCCCCGAGCAGTGGAAAGTGGCTGTCGTTAAGCCAGTACCTAAAACCCAAAATCCCAACGACTACAAAGATCTTCGTCCCATTAGCTTGTTACCTGTAATTTCTAAAATATTGGAGAAAATAGTTTCTATGCAGCTGTCTAAGTATCTGGAGGCAAACGAAATCCTGCCAAAAAAACAATCGGGTTTCAGGAAGTCTCGTAGTACTGCGACCGCGCTTGTAGATGTAGTTGATGATATTTTGGCTGCACAGGATGTTGGTGAGGGTACACTACTGATCTTGCTTGATTTTTCCCGCGCATTTGACACGATCGACACTTCTCTACTACTAGCTAAAATGGCCTTTTACGGATTTGACACTCTTTCTTTGAAATGGTTCCATAGCTATCTTAGTGGTCGGAAACAGTACGTTAAAATTACTAATGATGACGGCACAGAGTCGATCTCGCGAACACTGCCAGTCACTAGAGGAGTCCCTCAAGGCTCGATTTTAGGGCCTATTCTGTTCAGCTTGTATAGTGCTGACATTATAAATCACATAAAGTTTTGCAAATACCACATATATGCAGATGATATACAGTTGTACTTATCGTTTAAAGCTAACGACACTAGTATAGCGGTAGATAAACTTAATAAAGATTTGGACAATGTAAACAATTGGTGCAATCAAAACATTTTATTGCTCAACCCCGCAAAATCAAAATTTATGTTACTAGGGACAAGAAAACAAATTAATAAAGCTGCAGCACAAAAACCCCTCGTTTCTCTAAATGGTACGCAATTGGAAAGAGTAGTTGAGGTTCGTAATCTGGGACTTGTAATGGATGAATGCTTGAGATTCGAAAAACATATTTCAGAAATCATGCGCAACTGCTTCTACCGTCTGAAAGTGCTGTACAGAATTCGTGAGTGTTTGTCTGTCGATATCCGTATCAAGCTCTGTGACACCCTTGTTCTTTCAAAATTAAATTATGCGGATGTAGTATTCGGAGGGCGTCTACTATCTCGAACTAAAAAAGCACTCCAGCGAATACAAAACGCATGCGTACGGTTTTGTTTTCCTGTACCACGTCGAGCTTATATTAGTCCTTTCTTGAATAAATATAATCTTATGAACATGAGCTCACGAAGACATTTACATTTTGCTACACTACTTTTTGGTGTGATAAAAAATAGAGAACCGTCTTACCTCTGCGAAAAACTAAGTTTCTCTCTACGCGCCATTAGGCACGCACCGCGCCTCACATTCCCTTCACACAGCACGGCTGCCTTCCGTGGCAGCTTCCGCTTTGCTGCCACGAAGTGCTGGAATGACTTGCCTCCACCAATACGTAACTCTAAAACCTTGTTTACCTTTAAAACGAACTTAAAAAAATACTTGCTGCTTAAACAAAAAAGCACTACGTAAGGCAACCGTGCAAACACACACACACACCCAAAGTCACACATACACACAAACATCCAAAATATATCTGTTTTGCTTTAGCATACCTACAGCTGTTATACTCGTAGTTATTAAGTCTAAATTATAAATATATATATCTATAATATATCTATGTATCCTTGATTAGTTGTAGTAATTAGTCAGTAATTAGTTGTAAGTAATTAGTGGTATACGTCTGGGCCTCACTGAAAATCAGCGTCGTGGAGTGTGCCATATGGAGCACTCTGTGACACCAAGCTGAGTGAGTACCATTTAGCGCAAAGTTAGATCTAAGTCTGAATTGTTGTTCCTTTCCTCCTTTGTGCTAATAAATGTATTTTCTTTCTTTCTTTCTTTCTTTCTATATATATGCAGCATATATTGACAGTAAACATAACCTATTCTTATTGTTAAGCCGCCTTATATACGGGGTTGTCATACGATGTTTTTATTTAAATTTGTCGCCTTCTTCCAGGGTCTAGATAGAGCTTAGTTGTTCCTCGTTTAAGCTGAACACAAACGTCACGAAGACAAGCTGCCGGATACGGTTACTCAATCGGATGAGCTCCGTTTACGATTGGTTAATTTGACGTATATGCCGGTGCCATACGTTAAGTTTTGAACACAGTTTTTTGTTGCTCTACACACTTCAGAATCCAGCTACTATAGAGAAAAATCAGCCAGAAGACGGATATCCGATTGCAAATTGTCTGTGGTTCCATACAAAAATTTCACTACCATACACAAATTTCTCACTTTTACTAAGATGTCTATGATATTCCGCGCATAATTCCTCTCAAATGTGTGATGCGCGTTAGTTGAAATTATCTGTCGGCGAAACGTTCGTCGTCGAAAAATCAAAAGATGAATAGTGCTGTCGGCGAAACGTGCGTCGGAGAAAAATTCTGTCGACGAAAAAAAACAGATGAATAGATCTGTTGGCGAAACGTACGTCGAAGAAAAGTTCTGTCGACAAAAACAAAAAGATGAAAAGTTCTGTCGACGAACAGCCCGTCGTCGAATCGCCTGTCGGAGAACCGTTACAGATTCATTAAACAGTACCTCTACCACGAGTCATGCAAATAAGCCCAATTCGAGATTCGTTCACGAATTCGTAAATTATTTGTATGGAGAATTTGTGCAGAGCCTCTAGCGGTCACTTATAGAACTAAAAATTACTGCCATACCATAAGTTAAATTATCGTTTATGCAATTCGCTCACGAAAGTTCGATTGCTTGTTACGTTTGTGTAGATTTCAATACTTTACAAAGTGACGTGACGTGACAAACGTCACATCCTTCACACCAACCGAAACAGATTGTAGGTAAGCCAAAAAGGTTTTACTTCCTAAGTACATTTTATCTGAAGGTTTAGAACTGTAGACAATTATATGAGCAGTGAACAATAATAAGCATAGAAACCGTACTAGCTCTGAAAAATTACCATACTTTTTGTGGGTGTTTAATATGCTTGCTAGGCCGTAAACCAGGAATAATTTCCGTTGGTCATCGTGTCCCAAGCGGTAAATTTTAAGTGGTTAAGGGCGGTAAATAATCAAGCTTCGTGATGGTCAGCTGCCGTTCCTTGAGTGGGTTGAGGAACAGCAGCCATTTTCTCACATAAAATATATATAAAATAAAATGACCATCGCGTCCCAGTTGAAACAGGTGATAATTTATATGCTATTACAAATAAAATAAAAATCATCAGCCGACTGTATAGCACTGAAAAAACCGTAAACTAGTCACATGAATATATGGTATTTAGGGTATCAGCAGACGGTTTTTCTACCTCAAATCAGCCGGCTGACGATTTTCCTGATAATAAGAGCATCAAATACTGACGTTCCGCAACCCACCAACGGAGCGACAGCTGACCTACGCGAGTCATCATTATACTTCGTCCTTAACCACTTCAAAAATTATAATCGCCTGGGACGCCTTGCGATTGGTCATGAAATTTGTTTCTGGCTTACTGAAATACAAGCTATGACAGTAAGCCTTTTTTTTACCTGATTTAAACGCGCGTGACTTTTAACGCATAAAATGTTATCAACCGACTTCAAGATTTCGAAGGAGGAGGTTCTCAATTCGTCAGGATCTTTATTTTTACTATTTTTTCATAACGTTCACCGATTGCAACTTTTTTTTAAACAGGGAAATTACGTATTTCGTCATACATATTCAAAGCTAGGAAAAGGGGTGAAAACTGTCAGTACTTCATCCATCCATCCATATATTTATTTCGTCGTAGGATATAGGATTACCTAAGAAAACCAAGTTGATGAAATGTCAAATGTACAAATAACACTGCTAGTTTAAAACGTCCTAGAACTACGACCATATGTAGTGTTAGGTGATTCTTAATTTATTTGGTTATTTTGTCAACATGACAGTTCGACTTTTAGTGATCAAGATCATAGTGGATCATAGGTTTTTTTCTTATTATTTAGGTCTATTGTATAATCACAAAAGGATAAGTACCCTTTCAGGATGTTGTTGATTCTCTAAAGTATAGGCAGTTCGCTATTGTTACACTTCCCACCTGCGTCGACGCCGACACGTTGGCCAAGTCCTTTAATTTATTTACCAGCGAACAAGCCGGAGCGGCGCCCGACATCCGAAATCACTACAAGACTATTACATATAGTTGTCGTTCGTCTAACTATTGTTGGTGTCGAGGCAATCGATCCGTGGAGCAAGGGGCACGGAGCCTCACGACCTAACAAACGCACAAGGGAAGCTAAAGATGCTCCAGCAAGCCGCCGGTTTTCATACATAACACAACGCTGGATTGCGGCTTTGCCGCTTCTTGCATAATGATAGTTTTATTTCTATTTATAAGTTACACGTGCGAGTAATTGTTAGTAGTACTTATAAGTTTCTAGTTTGTGACAATGTTACTTTAAAAGGCTATTTCGCAATAAATAAATCTTGAATATAATTTTGTACATTATCATTTCAAAGTGCCCTGTATAAATCTGGATGTCTTTTAAGTAAGCACTATTTTATAGTACTTGGATGCAATAATTCGAAGATGCCGGCCTGAAACGCAGTTGTTACTTCTTGAATATAAAATAATACACCTTCCTGGGATAAATAGTTTGCCTTGCCGGTGATAAGTTAGCTGCTACAGCAATCAATCAGAAATGAATGATGCACAAGAACCTGTAAAAGATGTTTCAATATTATTTGTTATTTTTCACAGTTTCATTGTAATTATTATGATTGAAAATGAAAGTGTTTATAACTATCATATCAAATTTCAACTACTTACCATTCATTTTAGGTTAGAGTTGGTATTTTTGTGTCGATTTAAAATCAGATTAATTGACTATTAATACATAAATCTCACAAATATTCAGCAGTTCTTGGGTCTAGATTTCTTTTTTAAAATTATTCTTATTGAAGTGTTGATGTGGATATTTCTATTTCTCATATCGGCTTGAAATTTACCGTTTCGTTTTCCAGTT
The DNA here is from genome assembly GCA_947086415.1 of Pammene aurita. Lineage (NCBI taxonomy): Eukaryota > Metazoa > Arthropoda > Insecta > Lepidoptera > Tortricidae > Pammene > Pammene aurita. Next base: position 33,499,531 of record OX352307.1, on the reverse strand, counting down.
CCAGTTATCATACTATGCAGTCTTCTTAACAAATTATGCTTAATAATAAGGCTTTGTCGATATTATTTCATCAATTAATAATATATAAATATAACACAATAAATACGAATGGTTTTCACTTTCACCATGTTTTGACATTTCACCCTACAATTTGATAGTGAAAGAGTTTTCTACAGTCGATACGGTATTTTTCGGTGACGTATGTCAAATTAGTGTCTTATGGTAGCGTTTTAATAAAACCTATCGATAACAAACTGCACTGACTACATCCGTCTCGTTCTACCTATGAGACGGATGTATGTCAGCATAGAGATTTCGAATTTCTTGCTGTCGATACCGAAGGAAAACTATTCGAAGCCCGTTGATTCGTTAACGACTGCAGAAAGGTTTCAGAATTTTCTGTAATGACTCGTGGTAGAGGTACCGTACCTCTACCACGAGTCATGCAAATAAGCCCAATTCGAGATTCGTTCACGAATTCGTAAATTATTTGTATGGAGAATTTGTGCAGAGCCTCTAGCGGTCACTTATAGAACTAAAAATTACTGCCATACCATAAGTTAAATTATCGTTTATCCAATTCGCTCACGAAAGTTCGATTGCTTGTTTCGATTGTGTAGATTTCAATACTTTACAAAGTGACGTGACGTGACAAACGTCACATCCTTCACACCAACCGAAACAGATTGTAGGTAAGCCAAAAAGGTTTTACTTCCTAAGTACATTTTATCTGAAGGTTTAGAACTGTAGACAATTATATGAGCAGTGAACAATAATAAACATAGAAACCGTACTAGCTCTGAAAAATTACCCTACTTTTTGTGGGTGTTTAATATGCTTGCTAGGCCGTAAACCAGGAATAATTTCCGTTGGTCATCGTGTCCCAAGCGGTAAATTTTAAGTCGTTAAGGGCGGTCAATAATCAAGCTTCGTGATGGTCAGCTGCCGTCCCTTGAGTGGGTTGAGGAACGGCAGCCATTTTCTCACATAAAATACATATAAAATAAAATGACCATCGCGTCCCAGTTGAAACAGGTGATAGTTTATATGCTATTAAAAATAAAATAAAAATCATCAGACGTCTGTATACCACTGAAAAGACCGTAAACTAGTCACATGAATATATGGTATTTAGGGTATCAGCAGACTTTCTTTCTACCTCAATACAGCCGGCTGACGATTTTCCTGATAATAAGAGCATCAAATACTGACAGCTGACCTACGCGAGTCATCATTATACTTCGTCCTTAACCACTTCAAAAATTATCATCGCCTGGGACGCCATACGATTGGTCATGAAATTTGTTCCTGGCTTACGGTTCATGCCATCGGAGCCGGGAAATACAAGCTATGACAGTAAGCCTTTACCTTATTTAAAAGCGCGTGACTTTGAACGCATAAAATGTTATCAACCGACTTCAAGAGTTCGAAGGAGGAGGTTCTCAATTCGTCAGGATCTTTATTTTCACTATTTTTTCATAATGTTCACCGAATGCAACTTTTTTTTAAACAGGGAAATTACGTATTTCGTCATACATATTCAAAGCTAGGAAAAGGGGTGAAAACTGTCAGTACTTCATCCATCCATCCATATACTTATTTCGTCGTAGGATATAGGATTACTTAAGAAAACCAAATTGATGAAATTTCAAATGTACATATGACACTACTAGTTTAAAACGTCCTAGAACTACGTCCATATGTAATAGGTGATTCTTAATTTATTTGGTTATTTTGTCAACATGACAGTTCGACTTTTAGTGATCATAGTGGACCATAGGTTTATTTCTTATTATTTAGGTCTATTGTATAATCACAAAAGGATAAGTACCCTTTCAGGATGTTGTTGATTCTCTAAAGTTTAGGCAGTGCGCTATTGTTACACATCCCACCTGCGTCGACGCCGACACGTTGGCCAAGTCCTTTAATTTATTTACCAGCGAACAAACCGGAGCGGCACCCGACATCCGAAATCACTACAAGACTATTAAATATAGTTGTCGTTCGTCTAACTATTGTTGGTGTCGAGGCAATCGATCCGTGGAGCAAGGGGCACGGAGCCTCACGACCTAACAAACGCACAAGGGAAGCTAAAGATGCTCCAGCAAGCCGCCGGTTTTCATACATAACACAACGCTGGATTGCGGCTTTGCCGCTTCTTGCATAATGATGGTTTTATTTCTATTTATAAGTTACACGTACGAGTAATTGTTAGTAGTACTTATAAGTTTCTAGTTTGTGACAATGTTACTTTAAAAGGCTATTTCGCAATAAATAAATCTTTAATATAATTTATTATGTTCATTATAATTTCAAAGTGCCCTGTGTAAATCTGGATGTCTTTTAAGTAAGCACTATTTTATAGTACTTGGATGCAATAATTCGAAGATCCCGGCCTGTAACGCAGTTGTTACTTCTTGAATATAAAATAATACACCTTCATGGGATAAATAGTTTGCCTTGCTGGTGATAAGTTAGCTGCTACAGCAATCAATCAGAAATGAATGATGCACAAGAACCTGTAAAAGATGTTTTAATATTATTTGTTATTTTTCACAGTTTCATTGTAATTATTATGATTGAAAATGAAAGTGTTTATAACTAAATATCAAATTTCAACTACTTACCATTCATTTTAGGTTAGAGTTGGTATTTTTGTGTCGATTTAAAATCAGATTAATTGACTATTAATACATAAATCTCACAAATATTCAGCAGTTCTTGGGTCTAGATCTTTTTAGGATTCCGTAGTCAACTAGGAACCCTTATAGTTTCGCCATGTCTGCCCGTCCGTCCGTCCGTCCGTCCGCGGATAATCTCAGTGACCGTTAGCACTAGAAAGCTGAAATTTGGTACTAATATGTATATCAATCACGCCGACAAAGTGGTAAAATAAAAAGTGGATTTTTTTTATTTATTAGGGTACCTCCCCTATACGTAAAGTGGGGAGTGATTTCTTTTTTCATTTCAACCCTAACGTGTGATATATTGTTGGATAGGTATTTAAAAATGAATAGGGGTTTGCTAAAATCATTTTTCGATAATGTAAATATTTTCGGAAATAATCGCTCCAGAAGTAAAAAAATATGCGTCCCCCCCCTCTAACTTTTGAACCATAAGTTTTAAAAATATGAAAAAAAACTCAAAAGTAGAACTTTATAAAAACTTTCTAGGAAAATTATTTTGAACTTGATAGGATGAATAGTTTTTGAAAAAAAATTACAAAATAATTTCTGAACTAAGTTTGTAATTTAACCGTATAAGCAGATGTTTATTGTACCTGTAATTTCTACAAAATTACAATGAAATGACGTGCTTTCAAATAAAGTAAAAACGGTGAAAATCGGTTCACGCAATAAAGAATTATTCCATAAAAATCATCTTCCATACTTTAAGCTCGCGCGCAATAGTTTACTTAATTTGCCGATAGATGTCGCTGTACGTGGAACTCTCATATCATATCCTACATGGCGGTGTTATTAACTCTTAAGTGGGGACGCTTACTGTGACGGACGGAAAACTACGGAACCCTACACTGAGCGTGGCCCGACACGCTCTTGTTTTAAATTATTCTTATTGAAGTGTTGATGTGGATATTTCTATTTCTCATATCGGCTTGAAATTTACCGTTTCGTTTTCCAGTTCCAGTTATCATACTATGCAGTCTTATTAACAAATTATGCTTAATATAAGGCTTTGTCGATATTATTTCGTCAACTAATAATATATAAATATAACACAATAAATACGAATGGTTTTCACTTTCACCATGTTTTTGACATCTCACCTTATACTCGTAATTTGATAGTGAAAGAGTTTTCTACAGTCGATACCGTATTTTTCGGTGACGTAAGTCAAATTAGTGTCTTATGGTAAAGTTTTAATAAAACCTATCGATAACAAACTGTACTGACCTTCAGTGCGTTAACATGACAGATCACATTCGACGTGCCGCATACATCCGTCTCGTTCTACCTATGAGACGGATGTATGCAGCGCACTAAACGTAATCCGACATGAAATGTCAGCATAGATCGTTTGTATGTGTTGCTGTCGAAACTGAAGGAAAACGATTCGAAGCCCGATTATTCGTTAACGCCTATAGAAAAATATTCAGAATTTTCTACATGACTCGTGGTAGAGGTACAGTACCTCTACCACGAGTCATGCAAATAAGCCCAATTCGAGATTCGTTCACGAATTCGTAAATTATTTGTATGGAGAATTTGTGCAGAGCCTCTAGCGGTCACTTATAGAACTAAAAATTACTGCCATACCATAAGTTAAATTATCGTTTATGCAATTCGCTCACGACAGTTCGATTGCTTGTTTCGTGTCGTAGATTTCAATACTGTAGAAAGTGACGTGACGTGACAAACGTCACATCCTTCACACCAACCGAAACAGATTGTAGGTAAGCCAAAAAGGTTTTACTTCCTAAGTACATTTTATCTGAAGGTTTAGAAATAGTTTAGAACTGTAGACAATTATATCAGCAGTGAACAATAATAAGCATAGACACCGTACTAGCTCTGAAAGATTACCATACTTTTTGTGGGTGTTTAATATGCTTGCTAGGCCGTAAACCAGGAATAATTTCCGTTGGTCATCGTGTCCCAAGCGGTAAATTTTAAGTGGTTAAGGGCGGTAAATAATCAAGCTTCGTGATGGTCAGCTGCCGTTCCTTGAGTGGGTTGAGGAACAGCAGCCATTTTCTCATATAAAATATATATAAAATAAAATGACCATCACGTCCCAGTTGAAACAGGAAATTTACTCGTATATGCTATTACAAATAAAATAAAAATCATCAGACGGCTGTATAGCACTGAAAAAACCGTAAACTAGTTACATGAATATATGGTATTTAGGGTATCAGCAGACGGTTTTTCTACCTCAAATCAGCCGGCTGACGATTTTCCTGATAATAAGAGCATCAAAACAGCTGACCTACGCGAGTCATCATTATACTTCGTCCTTAACCACTTTGTTTCTGGCTTACGGTTCATGCCAGCGGAGCCGGGAAATACAAGCTATGACAGTAAGCCTTTTTTTACCTGATTTAAGAGGCCTTATTCCCAAAACGCGCGAATTTCTTAAAATGCTTCATTTTCTTCGAAGGCTATGGCTAAAGTACTTAGTTTTTTTAAATCAACTATTGATGCATATAATAGTTCATTTCTTCATCTAGACGGCAATCGGAGCAAATATTACATTTTAACGAGTAAAACATGAAAAAAATTGGTCGTCTTGGAAGGCCTTTCCGGATTTTCCAGTTAGATGTACCGTTCATTTCCAAATAACGCAAAAAAGGGTAACAATTTTTATTCAACTTGAATAAAATTCAATTGAGTATATCATGTCTGAGACGGCCATGGAAATAAATATCGAAGATTGATCTTGGATAATAGACAAAATACCTCCTAATTATATGCCAGTTTTTTGTGGAAACACGTTTACATTTAATTTTTTCCACGAAAAGTCTATAAATATTTTGCCCTAAAAAGATTACCAGAGGAAAGTTAAACTATATTTCTATCACGATAAAAAATATCATTACTATAGTGGTACGTTTAAATTAAGTATGAATTTTTAAAAATGACCTATAAATCACACTTCACAGGACACTTTCTGTAAAAATCGTATTTTTGGGTTCTTAATAATAATAAGTATGGTTCAAAAGTATTTTTCAACCGACTTCAAGATTTCGAAGGAGGAGGTTATCAATTCGTCGGGATCTTTGTTTTTGCATTTTTTTTTATGTATGTTCACCGATTATTCGAAGATGGCTGGACCGATTTGGAAAATTCTTTTTTTGTTTGAAAGCGTATACTTCACAGTTGGTCCCATTGTAACCATGTCAGGATCTCATGATGGGATCCTGGAGAAATCGAGGGAACTCTTCAACTATTATAGGCACACCTATGGTGATTTGAGTATTTTTTACAGCAGATCGAGCATTTGGTGTTGGAAAGGTGGATGCTTAGTGAAGTCGGTTCTTTTTTGTTTAAAATTATTTGTATTACTAATACTTCAAACTATCTTATAGATAGCATTTTATGCGGCTTTTTTCATTAATATAGTTTTTCGACCTCTTAGGGAATAAGGAGCCTTAAACGCGCGTGACCTTTAACGCATAAAATGTTATCAACCGACTTCAAGATTTCGAAGGAGGAGGTTCTCAATTCGTCAGGATCTTTATTTTTACTATTTTTTCATAATCATCACCGATTGCAACTTTTTTTTAAACAGGGAAATTACGTTTTTCGTCATACATATTCAAAGCTAGGAAAAGGGGTGAAAACTGTCAGTACTTCATCCATCCATCCATATATTTATTTCGTCGTAGGATATAGGATTACATAAGAAAACCAAATTGATGAAATGTCAAATGTACAAATAACACTACTAGTTTAAAACGTCCTAGAACTACGACCATATGTAGTGTTAGGCGATTCTTAATTTATTTGGTTATTTTGTCAACATGACAGTTCGACTTTTAGAGATCATAGTGGATCATAGGTTTATTTCTTATTATTTAGGTCTATTGTATAATCACAAAAGGATAAGTACCCTTTCAGGATATTGTTGATTCTCTAAAACACATCCCACCTCCGTCGACGCCGACACGTTCGCGAAGTCCTTTATTTACCAGCAAACAAGCCGGAGCGGCGCCCGACATCCGAAATCACTACAAGACTATTAAATATAGTTGTCGTTCGTCTAACTATTGTTGGTGTCGAGGCAATCGATCCCTGAAGCAAGGGGCACATGGGCAGCCTCACGACCTAACAAACGCACAAGGGAAGCTAACGATGCTGCAGCAAGCCGCCGGTTTTCATACATAACACAACGCAGGATTGCGGCTTTGCCGCTTCTTGCATAATTATGGTTTTATTTATAAGTTACATGTACGAGTAATTGTTAGTAGTACTTATAAGTTTCTAGTTTGTGATAATGTTACTTTAAAAGGATATTTCGCAATAAATAAATCTTTAATATAATTATGTACATTATTAGTTCAAAGTGCCCTGTATAAATCTGGATGTTTTTTAAGTTAGCACTATTTTATAGAACTTGGATGCAAAGATTCGTAGACTCCGGCTTGTAACGCAGTTGTTACTTCTGAATATAAAATAATACACCTTCCTGGGATAAATAGTTTGCCTTGCCAGTGATAAGTTATCGGCTACAGCCATGTGTAGCAAACAATCATAAATGAATGATGCACAAAAACCTGTAAAAGATGTTTCAATATTAATTGTTATTTTTCACAGTTTCATTGTAATTATTATGATTGAAAATGAAAGTGGTTATAACACTTACAACTATCATATCAAATTTCAACTACTTACCATTCATTTTAGGTTAGAGTTGGTATTTTTGTGTCGAATTAAAAACAGATTAATTGAATATACATAAATCTCACAAACATTCAGCAGTTCTTGGGCCTAGATTTCTTTTTTAAAATTATTCTTATTGAAGTGTTGATGTGGATCTTTCTATTTCTCATATCGGCTCTCATATCGGCTTGTTCCAGACATCATACTATGCAGTCTTATTAACAAATTATGCTTAATATAAGGCTTTGTCGATATTATTTCGTCAACTAATAATATATAAATATAACACAATAAATACGAATGGTTTTCACTTTCACCATGTTTTGACATCTCACCTTATAATTTGATAGTGAAAGAGTTTTCTACAGTCGATACGGTATTTTTCGGTGACGTATGTCAAGTTAGTGTCTTATGGTAGCGTTTTAATAAAACCTATCGATAACAATCTGTACTGACTACATCCGTCTCGTTCTACCTATGAGACGGATGTATGCCAGCATAGAGATTTCGAATTTCTTGCTGTCGATACCGAAGGAAAACTATTCGAAGCCCGTTGATTCGTTAACGACTGCAGAAAGGTTTCAGAATTTTCTGTAATGACTCGTGGTAGAGGTACTGGCGTGCATTTCACAATAATTATCGAACCAGTGCAATAGTTTAATAATCCGATCAAGTGATGTTTCTATTCTAGTAGCTACCAGACACAGTGCACAGTACAGTTTGTATGTACACAGACGAATCGTTGTAATTAAGTCGAGTATTACCTTTTTTTAAAACTCTTTAAGAGTTTGCATTCTAAAAAAGTAAATATATTGAAACTATACACATTTACGATATAAAACAAATTATACAATCCTGATTGTGAAAAATAATCATTTCAACTTATTAGGGAAAAATGATTTTGAACAGGCTATTAATATTTTCCCTTGTGCTATTTATATCAAAGCATTATATCCACAACAGCGTTGTAAATTACAAACTGAAATGTATAGTTCGATGTTACCAGAAGAATTGGTAGTAATATATTCCTCTGGTATCCATAACCTAATGTAGCTGAGCTGATGATAGAAGGTATAACTCCTTAATAATTAGGAGTTAAAAGTGACGAGATGAGAACAACTGTTACCTGATGGTAAGTGCCACGTCGGTCCATGAACACCTTCAGTGCAAAGCAGTAAAGTAACTAAATATTTACTGTCTAGCACTGACCTGTGCCCGCCACACGAGACGATAGTTGTTTGGTCTCATTCAGTAATTATACTAGCTGCAGTGTCCTTTCCCCATAAACACATATGTATTATTATTTAAGATTCTACTGCTACACTTTTTTTACTAGACTTTTTTGGATAAAAAAATAAATAGTCTGTACTCAGAGTGCTTGTCAGGACAATTTCAATCATACCAAACACGACTTGGTTACGTTATTTTGTTACGGAGTTCTGTAGGGTATGAATAAATTACCAAAAGCGCCATACATCAGGCGTCCATAGGTTACGGTAGCTGCTTACCATCAGGCGGGCCGTATGCTTGTTTACCACCGTCGTGGTATAAAAAAAAAACATGTACCTATAATATTAAAAAAAAAATAAAAGAAAAATAATTTTTTTTACTGTTTATTATTATGAAATGGGTAAATAACAATTTCACTTAATTTAGGGCGGGTTGCACCAAACCGGCTGTTAACGTAAGTCAAATGTTACGCTAATCGGAGGTCCTTAACGATTGCTAACATGAATGGGTTGCACCAAGTGCAAAATAACAGAACGTAAACGTTAAGTGGGATGCCACTGTATAAACGCATCTCTACCAACATTTTTATGGTAGAATATTTTTTTCATGTGGCAACCCAACCATAAATGCCAAACTAAACTTGTCAAAATCGTCAATTCTTCACACGAAGAAAAAATCTAAAGCAAAGAGCGCGAACTGAACTTTGCACTCTGCAGCTTGAAAATCAAGAATATTCAACAATTTTAGCCATTCCGGAACATGTTTATTACTCAGTCAAAAAGTGGGCTAACTTAGCCCACTAAGTTTAGTTTGGCATTTATGGTTGGGTTGCCACATGAAAAAAATATTCTGGCTAACCATAGCGCCTTACGAGCAAACTTTTTCAAAGGATAATGCAACTTTTGTTGTGAGTGGTGTTTAAAGAGAAAGCCAGAATAGTCGGCTGCTGTATTATATTTTATCCATATACTAAATATCTCTATACTCCGCTTTGCGCGATATTTCTTTGGAACCCAAGCTGCCAAAAATGAGGGGTGCGGGAGGGGAACCAAGGACTTGGCGCGCTGTCATTCATTAAATCAGTGATATGTACACGTCAAAACGAAAATATCAGCCGGCCACTAGTGATGTGACGCGATCGATAAATACTCAACTTTTATCGATAAAAGTCAAGTGTCTGTCACTTAACGACCTGGCTTTAACTAATATTATTTGATCGTGTAATGTTTTCATCTACCCTCAACTGGCTTAAGGAGCCATTTGAGGGTAGATCTTATTTACTTTTATTTAAATACCTAAAGATACAGAGTATATAATAAAATATTAGGGACACCAGACCCTTGAGTGGAAGCTCAGCGTGACACAGAAGTATAGGTTAAAAATTCAGCGGTCGGCGAAAATTGGTTTATAAGCTCCATACAAAAGAACCAGAACCCATAGGCATTTTTCGACCCAGTGCTAAATTTGGAATCTGTATTTTTTTATTGCTGAATTCCGCTGAGAATGGGATTAAATGTGTAGTGCCTCAAACGGTTAAACTCACGTTTTGTAGTAACGTATATTGGCATGTGTTATAGCGGCAACCATGGAACTGGATCCTATCCTTTACTCTCAAATTCCTGACGATATCAACACGAGCCCTGGGCCACACATGAGGATATTGTCAAGTTTCAAGACAAATGCCCGACGTATTTGAAACAGATTACACTAATGGTGACTACAAAACGTTAGTTAAACCGTGCTATTATGTGACACTTTTTTTTAAAGGATATTTCTAAGAACATACTTACTACAATTGGTAAAAAAAGCGTAGGCACAGCATTAGGATATAATAGTCGCCGATTTTTAAACTCTGTAGTTTAAAATATTCTGATTTGAAATGTCGAGAGCAGATGACACTAGTTGCGTTAGGAAGCCAATTATGTGGTCGGTTTGTGGCAGCAATCCATATATTTTTTAAGTTGGGACATTTAGGAAACCTTAAAAAAGATATCACATTTCAGTCAGTTAGCTAACATTACCTAAATTACAATTCTGCGCTAACATATATGTAAATATATATATATGAAGTACTAATTAAAGTATGAATTATTTTGTTATCTATATAAGTGGAACTTATTTGGAAATCATATGTAAATTATCGATAATAATGGAATAGTAAACGTGCCACGTCACTAGTTCAGTCAAGCAACGCAACGTAATGTTAGAAAAGGAATGCGCGATTGTTCTGTGCAGTGTGAGAGAAGGAGATAAACATAAATGGTTACCATGGTGACATACTAATAACATTGTCACTGCTAATAATTACAATTGTATTTAATAGGAAATTTATGCAAATACCTGTTTACCTGTGAAATGAAATGCCGTCCTTTTGTACACCAGATGTTTTGGTGTTTCTACTTTCTACCACAAAATTTAATGCAACAATAATGCATTTTGCACCACTTATTTTGTTTTAACGGTCTCCCGAGCAAGCGATGTCACATACATCAACGTCATTGCACATTAAAGGACTGAAAGGAAAGACACCTATCTCTCTCACACCGTGGAGTGTCGCGACTGTATGCGTGGCAGCGGGGTTCGCCCGGCTATGCGGCGTCTTGGGTTATTAGTCTATGATTTTATCCCACCAAAAACATAAATGTAAAAAAGGAGAGCCAAGTTCAATACAAAAATATGCTTGGCTGTGAGCTTCGCCGCAAAAAGAATGGAGATCTAAATGAGTGCCAAGTTCTATGCAGAATCCAAATATGTATTTATAGGAAGAAAATAACATTATGAACAAGTATTAAACTCTATTTCTTTGCTTTATTGGATACCTATAACAATTGTTGTTATTTAAAAATGTGAGATCTTAAAGTAGGTTAGATTTGACTTGGCCAGTTTTCATTACATTAGTCATTTTATAAAGTTATTCTACATATATATATATTTTTTAATTCTGATAAAAAACTAGCCAAGTCAAATCTAACCTACTTTAAGATCTCACATTTTTAAATAACAGCAATTGTTATAGGTATCCAATAAAGCAAAGAAATAGAGTTTAATACTTGTTCATAATGTTATTTTGTTCCTATAAATACATATTTGGATTCTGCATAGAACTTGGCACTCATTTAGATCTCCATTCTTTTTGCGGCGAAGCTCACAGCCAAGCATATTTTTGTATTGAACTTGGCTCTCCTTTTTTACATTTATGTTTTTGGTGGGATATCATTACTTTTTGTAAAAAAAACTAGGCAGGTATTGACATTTAATGTTTTTTCTTGCGTTTCCGCTGCATGGTTTTCTTTTTTATGCTATTGTCTACATTCTCCCGCGCGCCGCCGACGACACACCGTTGGCCGGTCGTATAGCGCGTATTACAAGTTTTTTGTATGGGGACACCACTTATTATTTGACTTTACTTTATTTTTATATTTATAGCGAATGTAATAATACATGTATTGGGATAGTTTCAAATATCTGCTTGTAACGGTTCCAACGATACAATTAAATTTTTTTTTGTATGGGGACCCCCCCTATTTTTTTACTTTTTTTATTTTTAGATTTTTTCCTACGTTTACACACAATTAACGAGCTGGATTCCAAATTTCATCCTTCTAGGTCATCTGGAAGTAGGTTAGGTTTAGGTACTATATGTCAGTCAGTCAGTCAGTGCTAAAATTTACGACTTTTTGACCTTCATATCTTTATAACCGTTTGACCTAGCTTCATGAAATTTGGGCTTCTAGATGTTCTTATGGATATAATTAAACACACGTAGTTTTATGTGTTTACGTTAAAGAGGTTTTGAGTTATAGAAGGCTCAAAAGTGGCACCGTGGTTCGTGTAATATTACTTGGCGCTGGCTAGCCAGTTCCTTTGCTTGAACTTGGCTTGACACGCTGCCGCGTGTCTAGATATTATAGTGAGTAAATTATCCTGCTACTTTATTACTACTTACAGAACCCTAAGCAAGTAAAGCGGTTGCTGGAAGCACCAAATGGCGAGAAGGCGCCCAATCGCAAAACAAAGGCACCACTAGTTTTGAGATCTCTCCTTTCGAAAATTCGCAAATATAGGATGCTGATTCCCTCCAACCTGGTTGATTATGGCTGGCATTGTAATTAACGTCCAAAATATTGAACTTATTGTATATGTACCTACTTATTGAAAGAGTGTTCTAAAGCATCTTTGTGAACAAATGATGAGTATAGCACATATGTTACATTCATAATACACAATGTTTTTTATTTCAGGTTTGAATTTACCTTTGGTATTGAAGACAAGATGAAATCAAGACTTCCTATGCTACTCAGTGCTTAACTCAAGGAACTTTTAAAGTAAAAGTGCAGTGGTTTCAAGAAATTTCTAGAATCACAAAGTAAAAATAAAGTATAATTATATTAACTTAATTATTTCAATTTTTTCAATAAAATAAATATATTTATTTAGTTTGCCTACTTTTGTTTATTTATTAGTCAAACTCTGGCATAGCTTTCCTTTGAGGGTAGGCAAGACAATGACATGCATTGATTATTTTCACCATTTTTCTAGCAGTTGACATTAATAATCAATATAAACATTGCCTGTAACAATGCAGTCTCATACTTACTAAACTTGAAACTATTGAAGTATTTAAGGGCAGGTCAATCGGTTCTAGGATAGTATAAACCCAACCCGTGGCCAAGGTGACCCAGCTTATTGACCGGAGAAAAAACTTCATATACTGAACCACAGATCAACAATACAGTTGATACATGCTACAAATACTATACAGGTCAAAGTGATCATAAAACATTACTTATCAATTTAAATAGATGGTATAAATTGCTGTAGTTGCTTAGTTTTGCTAGGTGAGATTGTCCCAAAGTCATATGAGTAAATTTCAAAAATGTTTTCTTATCACTTATATCTTTGTAATGATATACCTATGTTACAAGTCATACAAACAGCCATGTATGTACAGACTGTACTATTGTTTTATTTGTAAATAGGTACCTATCCTGATTAGTAGAGATATGTGACATTGATAAAAAGAGACCTATATTATTTATTACTAATAAATTTTTAGGTACCTACTTATGTTAAAGTACAGTACATAAACCCTCATAGGATGTAACATTTTTAGCCAAAGCCCAAGGCCAGGTCTTTGCTTCCTTTTTAGACCATCATGAAACAGATACAAAATGCAAATGCATGTATTTTGTGTACAATTTCAATGAAAAAAAGCATGTTCATAATAATGTCCAATACAAAAAATACTAATGGGGAATGGGGGAAGGAATCTATCAAAGGGTTTGTCAGATGGTGCCAGCAGCATAGCTTCTAGGTTGCTATCACTAGTTTTTTCTATGGGATTTGGCTTAAAGGGCTAAAATTAATGCCTGAAAATTCAAAAAAAAAAACCAAGAATTTACCTTAGAAGAGCAACACACATGAAGTCAAATTAGCTAAACCATGCTATAAAAAATAAATAAATAAATAAAGTTTATTTCATTAAACCTGAAGATGTACAACATGTAGAGGGGTTGAGACCTTCTAGTGGGTATGGTGTACCTGTGTCAGAAGGCCTCGCTCTTCCAAATGATTAATCGTACATACATTTGTATGCCCTGTGGCCCGACATGGTGATGCTACTCTATTTCTGTAAGACCTGTACCTCTGTTTGTACTATATGTATACCCATGTTGTACAAATAAACTATTTGACTTTGAAACTATTTGACTTTATTTAAAAACGTTATTATCAGTATAATATGTAGATTTAGTATTTTTACATTGAGTATCTTAAAATCTAAACTTAACTAAAATATAAGCTAAGTGTGTGTGTGTGTGTGTGTGTGTGTGTGTGTGTGTGTGAGTGTGTATGTGACGGCGCGTGTGCTCACAATGGTGCTATTACTAAATTATCAGTAGATAATTATTTATTTATATGGGGTTATTGTCTCTTTAGATCTGTAAAATCTGTGCTGTGAATTTATTTCACAAATGAAACTGAAATACAGTGTAAACTATAAGGCGGCACTCAAGGAACCAGACAATTTGTTGTTGTCAAACAGAGTCCTACTGTGCTTGTTTTAAGGCAAATAATCAAAACAAATAAAAAACAAGAATTATATGAATTACTATAATGAATTTTCATACACATTTGAATTTGTGGATACCTAACTATTGTTGAACTTTTTATTGTCCCACAACACTTGAAGCTCTTATTTACTTGATTGTACATTCCGCATGACACTTTATTTAAATGTACTGTTCTGAACATTGTTTAGTTAGGTGTCGAGGCTCGATTTCTGTAGGATATTGGCGATAAATGTTTGGTGCTATAACTTCATGCCCTTAAAAGCATTAAAGAAACCTCTCTGATCATCTGGCATCTTTTGAATCGTATGACTTGCTCCCATCGAGTCCTGTTCGTGGCCATTTCTACCGTGTCATAAAACTTGTTTTTCTTCTTGACCTGGTCATTCCACCGCGACGGAGGTCTACGTTCCCTTTTGTCTTCTACCTTGCAGTATTCAAGTCTTGTGGTCAGTCAACCGTTGTTTCCAAAGGTTTGGTCTTCATTGACAAAAACAGAGTGGTTTTTTAATGGTTGTCATGATTGTTCTGCAGGTTCTGCTCACTTCGGCTTTCATGACAATGACTGTAGGTTCTGGTATGTTTGTGATACATAACAGAAGTCTGTACTATATATTTCAACCTGAAGTCACTCGGCACTCGATTTTAACTAAATAACGCACTTTTTACAAAGAATTATGTATTTATTATTTAATACACGTTATCTGATCTGAAAATTGTGAATAAAACCAAACGTCAATCGTATGCGCCTTTTTACGTTCAGATACTCGCATATATTTATTACTGCAAACAATATTTTAATATTTTTCATATTACTTTTCACTGTATTTATGTCTAATAAAGCATTTATCCTTGAAATACGAGACATTTTTGCGAATTGTCCGCCATATTTAAACGTAGATTTGACGTTAACCAGTGTTCGACGGCTGGTTAAGGTAAACGTAACTTTTTGACCGCTAAAGTGCATGGTGCAACGGAAAAACGGACTTAACGTTTATTGTAACCATGACGAGTTCGTTAAGTGTGCGTGGTGCAACCCGCCCTTAGTCTAACGTAGTAATCTTTTACATTTAAGATTATATTACCAAGCTATTATTTTGAAGAGTTCCCTCGATTTCTCCAAGATCCCATCATCAGACCCCGATTTTTTGCCAACGGGACCATCTCGGGGTTATACCGGTTCGATTAAAAAAATAAATTTAAAATCGGTTCACGATTCTTGGAGATATCGAGTAAAATAAATCCAAAAACAATAAAAAAAAATCTGCCGAATTGAGAACCTCCTCCTTTTTTGAAGTCGGTTAAAAAGGGACCTTTGGCTACCAAAGTAGACTAAGGGCCTGTTTCACAATATCCAAGTAAATTATTAGATAGCTAATTAACAAATAAATTAACTGCCAGATAAAACTACCTTCAAAACTTAGCACCTTATCTACCAGTTAAGCTTATTTAAAGATTGTGAAACGCCAACGCTGACTTTATTCGTCAGATAAGTGGCAAGTAGCTTATTCAGGACTTTACCTGGACATTGTGAAACAGGCCCTAAGTACATTACATATTATACTAGTATAACTTAGGCCAGAAACTGCCTCATAAAACACAAAAACAAGCTAACTTATGATAAAAAATGATCCAGTTACTTCAGCAATTGCAGTCACTGCAATATATTTCACCGTTTTACATACCTCCTTATAGTAATCAGTCGTCAATGAAGTAGGGTAGGGCGGGCCCATCGGCCCGATGAGTATCATTTTAGTTATATCAGCATAACTTCTACATTCTACACAAGAAAGTCTCTATTTTCTATTTTCCTTATTATTGAATGAGGATTTACTACCTATTTTCAATAGTCTGATATAGGCAACAAGTTTTGAGTAATTCTACATGTAGCTACCCTGATATCATTATTATTATTTTTACTTAATCAGGGACTAAAACTGTCCATGGAAACGCGTTTGAGCAAATGTATTTAAAAAACATTAATTTTAAGCTTGAGCACGGCCATACACAAATAAACAGATAAATTTTTATAAAAACGATATGAATACGCATTTACCCGCTTTTGGCCAGGTTACCCCAAATACTGTGTTACTGGTAATAAATATCGAGTCAAAGTTTACGATTTTATCATTGGTTCTCCTTGATTCTCGGATCATCACGAGGAAGGATTAACACTAGAATATATTTAAATTCAAAATGTGTTTCTAACTGTTGATGATGGATTAATATAATTTGGGAATTCAAGTAGAAGCGCCGCAAATACGCAACTCTAGGCGAGAGATACGTATTTGCGGCGTTTGCCGTGAAGACATTAGGGCCATGGGGGCCCGAGGCTCTTAATCTATTCAAAAAGCTGTCCTATATGCTCATTCGCTCCACCGGTGACCAGAGGGCTGGCTCGTTCCTCGCTCAGCGCATTGGCATTGCCATTCAGCGAGGTAACGCAGCCAGCCTTATGGGCACCTTGCCAAATAGCAGTGACATAGGGGACATTTGTACATATAGTTTAAGCACCGTAGGCTGGGCTAGGTAGTTAGTATTAATTAGTGTAATATATATATATGTATACAGGGTGATTCCGGGGTCGTGGAGCAAGCAAGGAGCATTTAATTTAGTTTCTCCTGAGAATCACGATAGAGTAGGACCAACAACAATCCTGTGGTTTTTTTAGTCATCACAAAAAAAAAAACAAAATGTCCGGAATGATTTCATATCATAGTCACCCTACTGTTTCCCAGGAAAACGTATGTCAAGTGCGTGTACTCTAAAAGACTGCAATCGTCACAGATAATGAAATTGTTATGCTATGATTAAATTGATAATCAGATAGGAATAATTGCATCGATACCTACGAAAATTATGATATTTTGTATTTTTGTTCTAAGAAAATAACAATAAAAATTAATACTTTATTAACACAAAATTTACAACACTAAATGTACTTCAAAAGTTGTTCAAAATGTGAACCTTCCTCCTGTATGCACAATTCCGCCCGTCGTCTTAGGTTGCCCCTTAATCTGTTCAGAGCAAAGTGATTTTGCTTAACCGTTTCAAAGGCTAAAATGATTCGCTGGCGTAGCTCTTCTACGGTGTTAGATTCCTGCTCATACACCAACCGTTTCACCTCTCCCCAGAGAAAAAAGTCTAACGGTGTGAGGTCGGGGCTGCGAGGTGGCCATGCAATGGGTCCAAGGCGACCGATCCATCGTTGGGGAAATTGTTCATTTAAATAATCACGAACACGGTTATAAAAATGAGCAGGTGCACCATCATGTTGATAATACAGGTTTTCTAAGTAAAGCTCCGGGACGCCTCGCAATAATTCCGGGACCACTTCTCGTAATAAATCAAGGTAATTCATTCCATTCAATCTGCCTTCGATGAAATGAGGGCCAATAATAACGTTATTAATAACTCCCGCCCAAACATTCAAACTAAATCGTGTTTGATACGCGTTTCTCCGAGTTAAATGCGGATTTTCTTCACTCCAAAAATGCTCGTTGTGGATATTGAACAAACCAACACGTGTAAATGTACTCTCATCAGTCCACAGGACGTTTGTTTCTTCATTGTCTAAAATCCATCGACACAGGTTCATCCGTAAGGGGAAATCAGGGGCGGAGATATGTTGAACGGGTAGAAAATGGTATGCATGCAATCCAGTAGCGTTGAGCAGTTTCCAGACAAACTTTTGGCTGACATTGTACCTTCTAGCAGCTTGTCGGGTACTGCGTTGCGGATCTCGGTAAAAATATCTCAGTATGCGTTGATCCAGGTTTTCGTAATTTCGCCTTCGTGGCCTATCACCACCTCGTGCTTGGGCATGGGCTGGAACGCTGAACTGCCCGTGTTCTCGAAGATTTCGCACCATTGAATCAATCAAACGCCTGGTTGGTATTGGCAAATTGGGATAATGATGGTGAAAAATCTCTCGTGCTCTCACAGTGTTGTTCGTTTGATGGTAAAATTTTACCATATCTGAACGCTCGATATTGGAAAAAGGGTACACCGGAGGCATAATTAATTAATTATTTTATTAATTTCAGTTTACAATGTTTATTGACACGTGTATTGACTTTGACGTACTGTGACAATAATTACTCATAAATTATTAAGTATTCTATCAGACGTTTTGTTTTCAAAGAGGTTGCAATATGAAAAGTAGGGTAACCACGCATTTTCAGAAATCATGCTTTTTTTAGTTAAAATAAGTAAAAAATGAATCATTAGCATTTCAATTTAAATATATACAGGTAACATCGCAATCGTTTACTGAGTCAGAAAAAAAGGGTTGGGGTCACGACCCCGGAATCACCCTGTATATATTGTTGTTTGTCCTTTGTTTGTTTTGTTCTCAATAAATATTAGTAGAAGACACAGGTTCAGGTAAGAAAGTATATCAAACTTGTGTGTAATTCATTTTCAAATAGTCAGATTTCGACTCATAATCTTCATTTTCAACCGACTTCAAGATTTCGAAGGAGGAGGTTATCAATTCGTCGGGATCTTTGTTTTTGCTATTTTTTTTTTTTTTTTTTTATGTATGATCACCGATTATTCGAAGACGGCTGGACCGATTTGGAAAATTCTTTTTTTGTTTGAAAGCGTATACTTCACAGTTGGTCCCATTGTAACCATGTCAGGATCTGATGATGGGATCCTGGAGAAATCGAGGGAACTCTTCAAGTATTATAGGCACACCTATGGTGATTTGAGTATTTTTTACAGCAGATCGAGCATTTGGTGTTGGAAAGGTGGATGCTTAGTGAAGTCGGTTCTTTTTTGTTTAAAATTATTATTTGGTATTTTTCTTAAACTATAACCTACTAGCTTTTGGCCGCGGCTTCGCTCGCGTTAAATTCGGGGTAACAAACCATACAAACTTCCACCCCCTATTTTAGGGAAGTGGGGGGTTAGAAAGAGACAAAAAGTAGCCTTTGTCACTCTCCATCCCTTCAACTATCTCCACTTAAAAAATCATTTCATTTCGTCGCCCCGTTTTGCCGTGAAAGACGGACAAACAAACAAACACACACATATAATTTCCCATTTATAATATTAAGTATGGATTGTTGGTTAATTTAACTTCGGTTTGATATGTTTTCTTATAGAACAACGCATTTATATGTATTTTTAAGTTTTGATGTACTGTATGAAAAAATAAGTCCCACCGAGTTTCTTGCCGGTCATACTCGTAATTCTTCTCGAGGTGTAGGGTTAAAAACTGTGAAGTTTGTTTTGTTTTTCTCTTTTATTTTTATAAAGTATGTGACGTGTAAAAGTGCCCTTGTGGCCTACTTACTGAATCGTTTGAGTTTATAATGAATATTAACATTTTTTTGTTGTAATTTCCCAAAACAATTAGTAATAGCGCCAGGTTCTGTCATCCTTTGTAAGACATGTTATTGCATCTAAATAGATACCGAAAAATGAGGAGGGTAATTAATTAAAGTGGTGTCGAGTGCGGAACTTGCAGTAAATGTGGTGGTGGTAAAAGTGTTGTATGAAAGTTGCAGTAAATGTGGTGGTGATGGTGACGTCGTGCGACACGTTTGTTAGGCAGGGCCCGGCGATGTCGGCGCCGCGCACACTGTGCCGAGCCGCGGTCGGTGGGGGTTATAGTGTTGTATAAAAGTTGCAGTAAATGTGGTGGTGGTAAAAGTGTTGTATGAAAGTTGCAGTAAATGTGGTGGTGGTGGTGACGTCGCGCGACACGTTTGTTGCACAGGGACTGGCGATGTCGGCGCCGCGCACACTGTGCCGAGCCGCGGTCGGTGGGGTTTATAGTATTGTATGAAAGTTGTAGTACATAAATGTGATGGTGGTAATAGTGTTGTATGAAAGTTGCAGTAAATGTGGTGGTGATGGTGACGTCGTGCGACATGTTTGTTGGCCGGCGATGTCAGCGCCGCGCACACTGTGGTCGGAGGGGGTTATAGTGTTGTATAAAGGTTGCGGTAAATATGGTGGTGGTGGTGACGTTGAGCAACACATTTGTTGCGCAGAGCCCGGTGGTGCTGGCGCTGTGTACACTGTGCCGAGCCGAGTAGTAAAAAAAATAGATTCTGTCAAAATATGAAAAAAATGCATTTGCTATCCATACTAATATTATAAATGGGAAAGTGTGTGTGTGTGTGTTTGTTTGTCCGACTTTCACGGCAAAACGGGGCGACGAATTGACGTGATTTTTTAAGTGGAGATAGTTGAAGGGATGGAGAGTGACATAGGCTACTTTTTGTTTCTTTCTAACCCCCCACTTCCCTAAAATGGGGGGTGGAAATTTGTATGGAGCATTCCGGGGGGCAAAGGGGAACCATGTTACCCCGAATTTAACGCGCGCGAAGCCGCGGGCAAAAGCTAGTAAATTATAGTTATTTATTATAGAGCGATAACGCAGCTATTACTTACATACCAGTTGTGTTTCTATAACTCTAAAGGTTAGAGCAAAAGCTACGCACGCCGTGCCACTGCCTTGTTACCCGGGGAACAGGTTACACTTTTTAAAATTCAATTATTGTTCATTAGGTACTAAACTTAATACAACAAGTAAGACAAGTGTGCATACTAAATATTGCAACCACATACAAACGACACTAACATTAAATGAAAGCATGCTAACGATTGTACGGTTGTTCATGTGTATGTGAGGACGAGCGCTTGATCGCTTGCTCGTGTCGCGCTCGCCACGGCCGGCCCCGCTCGGCGGCGTGTGAGGCGGCCCGCGCACGCGCGCCGGCGGCGGCGGCGGCGGCAGTCCGCGGCGCCGCCGACACCACGCGGCCGCTCCCGCGCGGCTCCCGCGCCGCACGCAACTTTCCCGCGCGAACAAGTTCAGTCTCGCCGCGAGTGCAACCACAAGTGCTCACTTCACGTACAGTGCAGTTCATAAGTTCGCTAACAGTTGGAAAAGTTGGTGTCTGTGTTTAGAGGACGAGGATATACGCTGCTGCCTGCGGTGACCGTCTCATCGACGTCTTACATCTTGTAAGACTTACACTTTAACGTATTTTATGATGCAGAGAATTTTATTATAAATAATTAATTTACATAAAAATTCAAAATAAGTTGTTAACTTCGGCGACTTCAAGGGCACAGTTTATTAGGTATTCCTGTATTTTTACACGCCTACCCAAAAAAAGGAGTGTATTGTTTTATAGTTTAATCGCTAAGTGGAAACAGCTGAGAGGCTAATGAATAATCAGATAAATTAAATTTGCTACCCCGTAAATACAGTTGTTGGTAATCGTTTAATTTTATACAAGCAGCACAGGAGGTCCCTCTTCTCCATTCATCTAATCTCTGATCACGTCTGATGTCTATTATACACATACGAGTAGGCACTATTAAGATACCTACTACTCGTACACAGTTGAGATTTCCTGTAGTACCCATTCCATAATAACCGCAACCGAATACGCCTCTAAAAGACCTCCCTTCTGCTGGTGAAATAGATATTCACCGTAAATGTCAATAATTATCGAGAGAAAAATACTTTTCAACCGACTTCAAGATTTTGAAGGAGGAGGTTATCAATTCGTCGGAATCTTTGTTTTTGCTATTTTTTATTTATTTATTTTATGTATGGTCACCGATTATTCGAAGACGGCTGGACCGATTTGGAAAATTCTTTTTTTGTTTGAAAGCAATTTAAAAATTACTTCACAGTTAGTCCCATTGTCAGGATCTGATGATGGGATCCTGCAGAAATCGAGGGAGCTCTTCAACTATTATAGGCACAGTGTTATGGTGATTTGAATATTTTTTATAGCAGATCGAGCATTTGGTGTTGGAAAGGTGGATGCTTAGCGAAGTCGGTTCTTTTTTGTTTAAAATTATTTAAGAACACGTTTAATATGGTTTTCACACACCAGCAATAAATCACCGAAAATAAAGTGATTCCAAAACCGTGAGCCGAAACGAGATGTGCGGCTGAACTAGTGTTGTTAGAAGCCTAGTCTTGAAGACTTTTGAACCTTATAGACTCGCAAACCTTGAAGGTTCAAGCTTTGAAGACTCGAGCGTTAAAGGTTTGAGCTCAAAAACGGTTCAGAACCTTAACGACTCAAGCTTTTTATAAGCTCTTAAGAGTGTCTTTAAGACTCGGGCTTCATAGAGAGCTCTAACGAGAGCTCGGGCCTATTGAAACCTCAAGCCCCCCGAACCTCGAAGGCCTGAGTCAAGCGTTGATAGCTCAAACAATGAGCGCTCTAGGCATTAAGCATTATCACAGCCTAGCTATCTGTACAGACAGTCGTATAACTTCATAGAACCTACCACACAACACAACCTACTTATTTTTTGTCTCGACTGAAGGGTTGTCAAAAAAATTGTCGAAGTTGTTTTATTTATTTATGTGAATTCACATTTAAAAAAAAAACATTTTTGTCCAGAATGTATTAATTGCAAAACGTGGACGCCATCTTGAAATAATGTGGTAATCATTTTGAAAATAAATACAAACGCACGGCCGCCATCTTATTTTTTTACTTGTCTTTGATTACTTTGGAAATCGAAATCCTCGGACATGATTAATTGACATGATTTGATCTTCAATAATATATGAAAAAAATCAATATAAAAATAGCAAATAATTATGTATGTTATTGATCCATCTAATTTGTTTAAAGCTTTTAACGCTTTTAAGTGCTCCGAACCTTAAAGACTTAAACCTTCGAAGCTTAGGAGGCTTTAAAGCTTGATGCCTGAAGACTCGTGGTTTCTGCACTCGTAAGCAGCAACACGAACTTATTGATTTGAGGATTATACGCTCGAGGCTTTAAGGTTTGAGGCTTATAGACTCGCCAGTCGTGACTCGAGTCTTGTAGTTTACGCCTTGAAGCTTAAATTCACAACACTAGGCTGAACGCATTAGAGCCGTAGTTCACTAACGCGACCTAAAGGTCTAACGTAACTCCTTAGTTGTCACTTGTCACTAACTGTTTCAATCAACGAAACTATCGTTTTCCTCGTCGGCTTAGAAAGTATCATAAATATCAGGTGGCCAATGTCAAGTTGTATTAGTGGAGCAGGGGCACGCGACGGACAGTAGCAAACTTGTTCTGGTAGATTGAATTTGTTGTTGCTTGAGAGTTTTCGTATGCTTTAGCAAAACAAACAAGTACAATAGGCATTTAGTATAGTATAGTTCTTTATTTGCATTAAATGTGGTTAACAATAGATCTTAAAATAATATAAACAATCACACATTTAGCTATAATTAGCATGCAATGAGGCCTTAATTTAAATTATATCTATGTATATCTAAATCTATGTATATGTACAGGCGATTATTAAAGCTAACAGGATGTCTTTTTTTTAAATAAAATACAATATTAAACATTACTATAGTCAAAAAAAGCCTTAAGGTTATAATAAATTTTGTCTAAGAGCCACAAATACAGTGTCCGTTTAAATTGCTTAATGTCACTAATTTCCCTAATATCTGGCGGTAGATGATTATAAATTTTGATTGACATTATATAACAATTATTTTCAAATAATGCACTGTTGCATTTTAGTTGGTGGGATCTCTAGGACGTAGGTTTGGATTTACAGTAACTTTGGTGAATTGCTTTATGTTTGCCTTTACAAACATGCATATTTCTAAGATGTATAAGCTAGTCAAGGTAAGCAGTTTTAGTTTTTTGAAGAGAGGTCTACACGACGACACGACACGAGAGGTTTAAGGAGTAGCTTACCTATTTATAAAAATATATTACACTTGTTACGTACTAGTACCTATGTTGTTTATGATACAAATGATAAAATAACTAGACATTTTTTGGGCCATTCTACTTTTTTGTACTTTTTGACACTTTTTCGTAAAATGCATATTTTAGAATACTTGGTGATTACTTTCATTTTGCTGTTTTATGACGGATAAAGAGGCTTAATTAGGCTATCAATCCCGATAGCTTAGTTTAATAATAACAACTGTAAATATTCTTAATCACAGTAACTCAGTGGTCCTTGAATTGTATGAAAATAAGGCATTTACCACTGCGTTACTATCTTTTTACATGAATCAATATTAATATATCGTCGGTTGTAATATGAATTAATGTAACCGCCAAAATTACGAAATTGAGTTAAGTATACAGTTCGACTGCAAATTTCCCGCTCTATCGAATGGTGTATATAACATTTTGATCTTGAAAAAAATGTCGAGTACGTTAACAAAAATTCAGCCATTTTATTCAGTTTCAACTTTTTTTAAATGTATGTCAAGGTTTCAAAAAATCATCGACAGTTATCTTAACGTAAACACAAATTTGTAATTAGGTTCAAATGTATTCACCTTACTTTATTAAATATCAATGATGTAAGAGTCATTTGCATTACAATGACTCTTACGCAGTAGCGTGCACAGAGATTTGAGACTGGGTAGGCAAAAAAAAGAGCTAGTAACTTACCAAAAAAATTGCGTGATGGTTTTCATTTCGTTGTCAAGGTCAAGTCAAATAATAATGACGGAGTCGTAAAAGTTGGGAAGGATACTGTTTTAATGTTTGAAAACAATAAACATTTGTTTGTGTTAACTGAAATTCCGATGTACACCGGCCCTTTTCAATCACTTCTTGTTTTTGCTAAAAGAAGGCTTTGAAAAAACATCATTTTTAATAGTCTGCACACCCACACCCACCGTACAACTTTCACAATTTAAAATATCCATTTTTTTTCACTAATCACAATTTACCGGCAACTGTTATCGTGTTATCTCACCAAAACAAACAAAAAATGGCGGCCTAATAAGAAATGCAAAAGTCGAATAAAACTAATAAAAAGAATTGTCTCGCATTTGCACTAAATTATCATAAACAATGCTACTTTTTGAAATAGTCTCGTAACCATCGGAATCGGAACTATTCGGAAACCTTCGGCCGTCATCGTTTAGGAGTCAAGTGGCACGATAGACACTGCCTTTCTGCGTGTAATTGTGTGCGTTACTTGTATCATTGTATGCTCGTATTTATAGGAACGCCCACTACACTGTAACCGCGTAACTACGACTCACGGAGTCGCACACATAAAAAGGTGTAGAAGGAAATGTTTTCTGTCTTTACCGTGCAAGGCACGCAGCGGCGCTAGTGCCGCGTGGTGTAAACTTCGTCGCGATACTATATAGATGATGACTATTGATAACAATGTTTAACCGGTAGATGGAGCGCTTATAAAATTTTGTTTTAAGTTATATGGATTACTGATAGTACGATCGGGTGTAAATTAAATTAATTCGATTAAAAGGATGGGTATCGGAATTATAGTAGGGTAGGCAGTGCCTTTTTGTCTTTATGAAGTGCACGCCACTGCTCTTACGCTATTCGATTTCTAAAATATATTTCATTTTTGACTGTTACGCTAACGTCAACATGAAATAAAAAATAGAAATGACTTTTACATCAAACGGCGCATATCTTGGATTTTGTGACTATAATTTATAGGTATTCAAGCAAATCAGGTTTAAAACAGTTTTTCAAACTATGTATAATTTAGATTACATAGAAATATTACAAAACCAACGAAATAATTGTCTCAAGTGTCTTTACTGCAAGGGAACGTTACCTTAATGCTCAAATTTGGCGGTAACGCTAACTTTCTCGTACTTGTAGTAAAACTAATGACTCTTACCTTATCATTTTCTTTCGCATTCCCCACGTTTTGGTGGTTACGCTAAGCTTGTATTACCAATTTCAGTTAATGTTGTGCTTACGCTAAGTCACTGGTTAGAAGCTGGTATATTATCTCTTTCTTTTAAAACCTTTAAACGGCGAGCGAGACAAAGGTATGTTTGTTCGCATAACGTCGTTTGTAATATGAATTAATGTAACCGCCAAATGACGATTTTTCAAGAGAGGCAAAACACGAATTGAGCAATCATAAAGTATGTTGTAAATTTTTAGTTACTTATCCTATTGCAACGATGTTTATGCTATTTGTCTATGAATTTGTGAGGTCTATTTGATAATTAGTAACTCACTGAGACCACTGCTATAGTTTAGCAAATGGCAGGCGCTTACACTATTTTTTTTTAAATATGGAGTTACGGTAAGAATTTTATGATAAAAATCAAAAGTGATTCTCGTATTTTAAGGTAACTCACAAAAAAGTAACAATGCATAACGTAAGTCACAAGGTTTACAGAATATGGACTTACGCTACAAGGAGTCGAATATCGAAAATTCACACTTATATACTTGTAATAAGGTTGAATTAAAAAAAATGAAACATATAGCTTGTAAGTATAAGGTCAATAAAAAATTACAGTTTTTAAGTAAGAAATTAGTTTAATCAAAACAAAAGCTTACAAGAAATATTTTTCTTAGTCTTCTGACATTTTACATCGCCATATATTTTTTTTTAGAAAGCAAAATTTTTCCCTTAAAACAGTACAAAATAAACAAAACAAAATTATCTGCTCAATTCGTAACAATCTCTTAATCCTACTGAGATCATTTTACCTCTAGATATGTTTTCAAACTAAAGGTATCCACCACATTGTCGGTCGGTGATCAGGTGCTAATGCCATAAATATTCATTTGTAAAAGATCATTATTACCGGTAGTGCGCATTTTGAATCTGAAAACGTTACATAGTTATCTATCAGTTGGTAATGATATAAATAATAAACAAAATTACGCAGAAAAATCAAAATTATTTGCAAAATTCTTAATCCTCATGAGATCATCTTACATTTGAGTCATTTGATTACAGTAAAACAAGAAACGCCTGCTTATTAATTACTAGCTGTGCCTGCGGCTCCGCCCGCGTGGAATTCGGTCTGTGTCAGTAAGCGGCTAATTCACCCCTAATTTCTCTCCCGCTACCCTGGAGGCGGAACATGAAGTAAAGTTGACAGATGACGCTAGAGGACAGTAGTCCTAATAAAATATTTTACAATTACCACTAAATGAAACTACACTCAAAAATGAATACTTTTTTATCATATAATTTTTGTTTTTGGCATGATTTAAACGACATAGTAGTAGTAGGTGTATATCGGACGATACAGGACCACTTTTGTATTTATACGTTCATGTCCACGGCAAATATCATCCAAATCGATCCTTCCGTCAAATCAGTCTAAGCATGAAAGGTAAGAACAGGTGCGGTTGAAATTGGGGGGGGTCACAAATGCAGAAATGATTTTTTTCTATTTGAGGTGCACTTGGAGCGGGGAGGGGTCCATGACCCATGCAAATTTAACTCACTCGAGTGTAGTGGCTACCCCCCCCCCCCCTTTTAGACGTTGAATTTGAGCATGATGAGATGCATGTCGGGCGATGCTCAGTGTAGAGTTTCGTAGAGGCCTCCCTGTTACAAAACATCCGTTCAAAAGGTCGTTTATTAAGGGATATTTGGCGGCGCTTACGTCATTTTACTATTCGGCACTTCCTTTCACTATACGTTTTTGACTGATAATTCAAAAACGGCTGAACCGATTTTATTCAATATAGTTTTTATTGAAAGTTCTTATCAGGCCTCACCAAATTTCAGCTTTCTAGTGCGAACGGTAACTGAGCTAGACCGCGGACAGACGGACGGACATGGCGAAACTATAAGGGTTCCTAGTTGACTACGGAACCCTAAAAAAAGATAAATAGTAGTTTATGTAACTGTTACGTAATAAGGCCTAATTATGTACAGAAGCATACACTGCTTTACCTACACACATATTAAAAATCCAGGGGGGGCGGGGGTAATGAATTTTCATACGTTTTTACCACACTGTCACAGATAAATCAAAATATTTATTCTTCAATGTAAGCACATTACACTGCACTAATTAACGTCAGAGAAAAATAAAATACGTAAGTGTCGTAGAACACGCGATTGGAACGAAGTTGTTAAGTATTTATTTTTAATTTTTTTGGAATTTTTTTTTTGTATTTTATTGAAATAGTTGAAATTTATGAAATTGTTGAAATTGTTGAAATTTATGAAATTGTTAAAATTTATAGAAGTTTTGAAATTTTGAAATTTTTAAAATTTTTTGAAATTATTAAGATTTTAAAAATTTTGAAACTTTTGAAATTTTTGAAATTTTTGAAATTTTTGAAATTTTTGAAATTTTTGAAATTTTTGAAATTTTTGAAATTTTTGAAATTTTTGAAATTTTTGAAATTTTTGAAATTTTTGAAATTTTTGAAATTTTTGAAATTTTTGAATTTTTTTGAACATTTTGCCATTTTTATACTTTTAGGTTCCCGACTTTTTTCAGTTTTTTCACTTTGTCACTTCTCACTTTAACTTTTCACTACACTTCACTTCACTTCACTTTATTCTATTTTATATATTTTTTATTTTATTCCATTTTACATGTTTCTCAATCGTATGGGTGTAGTGTTTTCGTGACGTGACGCTTTTTCGTGACGGTCACGTGACTTTTTTTCGCCTAGCTTCCCATCCGCGAACCGTCCGATAAGGAACTTCGTTCCAAAACTACCACCGGTTCTAACCCTACGTACACCTCTGGCCCAAGAAGTATTATGACATTT
The DNA here is from genome assembly GCA_947086415.1 of Pammene aurita. Classification (NCBI taxonomy): domain Eukaryota; kingdom Metazoa; phylum Arthropoda; class Insecta; order Lepidoptera; family Tortricidae; genus Pammene; species Pammene aurita. The sequence continues at coordinate 33,470,395 of OX352307.1, read as the reverse complement.
ATGACCGAAACGAAACTCGATGGGACTTATTTTTTTCAAAACAGTAAGTAATACATTATTAGATCTTAAAGATACAAAATAATGCGTAGTTCTTTAAGAAGACATATCAAAACAGCTTGAGAGACAGATAATGTACCAATTGTTTACTTATAAGGAAAAATAAATCCTAATCTGACTGCTTCACAAAACGTTTGATATGTTTTCCTACCTAAACGGTGTCCGATAAATGTTAGATGATTTTGTAGTAGTTTTTTGGTTTGGGCCATGCATCTTTGTCCGTCATATATAGTCCTCGAACCTGGAATAACCCTTTGACATTCATGACATTTTCAAATATTTCTTAAGAGCGGGTAAAGGTAAATTTTTAAAGTAAAGGTAAAGTAATGGTAAATGTAAAGGTAAGTCGACGGGTAACATGTTATAAATATGAACACCTTGACCAAAAATTACAAATTATTTCAATACCAAATTTCATCTAAATACGTACAGCGGTTATTGGTTGTTTCTTCCTCATGTAAACTTTTTGCATCCGCTTAAGGGATAATTTCCGAGATAAAACTATTTTATTTCCTTTTCCAGAGCTCAAATTATCTCCATACCAAATTTTATGTAAATCGATTCTGCGGTTAATAATTCCCTATACAAATTTCTAACTCCCTTTTCACCCCTTTAGGGTTGATTTTGGGGTAAAAACTATCCTTTGTCGTTTCTCGAGACCCATACTATCTCTATACACATTTCCATCTAAATCAGTTCAGCGGTAAAAAATTCCTCATACCAACTTCCAACCCCCTTTTCACCCCCACAAGGGTTTGAAAACTATCCTATGACGTTTCTCGAGACTCAAATTATCTCCTTACTCATTTCTATCTAAATCGTTTCAGCGGTTAAAAATTCTCCATACAAACTTTCAACCCCATTTTCACCCCCACCAGGGTTGATTTTCGGGATTAAAACTATATATTATCCTTTCCCGGGACTCAAACTATCTCTATACAAAATTTCATCAAAATCCGTTCAGCCGTTTTCACGTGATGCGCGGTCAAATAAACAGACAAACAGATAAGCAGATAAACAGATAAACAGATAAACAGATAAACAGATAAACAGACAAACAGACAAACAGACAAAAATTCTAAAAATTGTTGTTACGTGTTCTATTATCGATTCTAAGTATCCCCAGCCAACTTTTTTTTGATTATCTTCCATGTACAGACTTTCGACCCTCTTCAGCTTTATTATATGTATATATAATTATCTCACGTTTATTTACTGCTTACTAAAGGTATCAACCACATTGTCAGTCGGTGATGAGGTGCTAATGCCGTAAATATTCATTCGTAAAAGATCATTATCAACAACCGATAGTGTGTATTTTAAATCTGAAAACGTTACATAGATTTTTACTACTATATAAAGCTGCAGTACCACTCATTGACTGACTGACATGTTTTTTTTTTGTCTATGGGAAAAGTCTTAAATGTCTATACATATTTGTATAGGCGTGGCAAATGTAAGGTCCAGAAAAATATGGACGTCAGTCTCCTGACCCTGGTCGAAAAAATGTTGAACGGCCCGGCTCAACGGTAAGACCTAGGTAGGGGGTGCTCGACCAAATGTCATAGAGGGCCCCTGGCAGTTTTTAGTGCCTCCATTTTTTTTTTAATTTTTCGACTTTTTTTTTCGATCGATTTTTCAAATTAATCCTAGCGCGCTGAAATTTGGCGTGGCGAAATACCTTTGGCCGTGGATTTGTACGGGCAAAAAAAAATTAAGAAAAATCCAAGATGGCGGCCAAAATCGTCATCCAAAGTTTGTATGGCAACTTTTAAACTGGGGTAGATGGGTGGGGGGTGCTCCACGAAATGTCATAGAGGGCTTGAAAAAAAAACTATTGGTAAAACAAAATTTTCAAAATGGCCGACTTTTTTTTTTTTTTTTTTTTTCAAATTGGTCTGAGCGCGCTGAGATTTGGCATGCGGGGACCTAGGTGGCCCGAGATTAGTATAGTGAAAAAAGTTTTTGGAAAAATTCAAAATGGCGGCGTCCACGAGTAAAACCATTTTTTGAGTAATTTAGGCGAGCCCGAAGGGCGAGCTTTAGGCTGGGAGGCCGCAGGCCGACCCCGGCGGAGGGCCGAAGGCCCGAAGCCTTCACCTAGAGTGTCCAAGCGTTCATACCCAAGAAACTTAAGGCGAGGCCGAAGGCCGAGCTGCGTGCAGGACGAATGAACTTAACCTAAAAGTCCAACTGTCTTTATAAGCGTAGCCGGAGAGCCGAAGGCTCGACGGCGGAGCGTCAAGGCGAGCGAAGGCCGGAGGCCGAGCTCCGCGTAGGGCCGAAGGCCCGGAGCGTCACACGACCGGGGGAAGTTGGCGCTTAAACACGAGCCTATAGTAAAAGTGTCCAGCGAACCTGAGGGCCACAGGCCCGAAGGTGAGCGGCCGGACACTTTTACTATTGGATCGTGTTTAAGCCCAACTTCCCGACTTAGGGCAGTCACAGTCAAGCACCTTTGCCCGACTGTCTTAATAAGCGAAACGGTGGGCCGAAGGCCCGCCGGTGAGCTTCGAATCCCTGCGAAGGCCGAAGGCCGAGCTCCGCGTAGGGCCGAAGGCCCGAAGCGTCCAAGACCGGCGCGCCAGCATGCGAGGCCGAAGGCCGAGCTGCGAGAAGATAGCGCTCGCACGCGGAACTCTAAAACACAGTCACAACAGACAAATTCCTCCTAGAGCCTTTAGGCGAACCCAAAAACGAGCACCGATACTAATCACAAAAACCAAAACAAACACAAAGATAAGTAACAAGACAAAACTTAATACAAAAGACAAACACACACAAGACAAACACACAACACAAACACTAACACAAAACCCACAACACAAAATCCACAACACAAAACCCACAACTCAAAACAACTCAAAACCCAAAACTCAATACACAAAAACACATAAACACAATCACACAAAAACAAAAAACTACACCACCGCGGGGCCCACGGGCCCCGCGCACCCGCCCAAAATACTAGTCACTTATCTATACTGGTAACAATATAAATAACAAACAAAATTACGCAGAAAAATCAAAATTATCTGCAAAATTCTTAATCCTTATGAGATCATCTTACATTTGAGTCATTTGACTACAGTAAATCAATAACGTTTATTTACTGCTTACTATATAAAAATACTAAGACAATAAAAGAAATTCTTAATCGTCTGGAGATCATCTTCCTTTCTCTAAAGTAAAACAAACAATTCGTATATTTTTATCCTATTTCTTACTATTCTTTATTGCTTTTACTAGTTTTCCCTTTTCTTTCTTCTTCTCACCTTTTCCTGTAGTTATTTTTGCTGCGGTCCGAGTGTTTGGTTTTTTTCTGTTGTTAGTGAGTGTTCTGTTTTAGTGGTCACAGTAGCTTTCTTTTTTCTTTGGTTTTTGGATTTATCTCCATTAACTTTTCTGCTTTGTTCTTCGATGTCACCATCGTTTGTGTCATTGCTGTGGATAATGTCGTCCAAAAAATCAACTTTGTTTTCATACGGCAGTTGTAGATAATGCTGTACGAACTATTTAAGTATTACCTCTTCGTCACACAATTTTTTAAGGTCCTTTAATTTTTTTGTAGAAATTGGCAGACGTTGTGTGTAAAGTTTTGATAGAGTATAACTTGTTTGAGTTTCAACCCTAATACGTAAATTTGACTAACATTTTCCCTTTCCTTTCCCTGTGACCTGCGTTGTTTCTTGTCCCAACCGTATTTTATAAACGTCTCCATCCTTCTTTGTGTATTTCACTTCCATTGAATTAACATCTGGTTTCTTGAACGTAACAATCCTAACATCTATTAGTCTTAGCTGCGGGTTCGAATTAGTTTATGAAGTAAATAATTGTTTGGCTAAATCTTCCCAATTGATAAAATCTTTAACTTTACACACAACGTCTGCCAATTCTACAAAAATATCAAGGATCTTAAAAAATTGTGTGACGAAGATGTAATACCTATCGTTCGTAGAGTATTATCTACAACTGCCTTATGAAGACAAAGTTGATTATTTGGACGACATTATCCACAGCAATGACACACACGATGGTGACATCGAAGAACAAAGCAGAGAAGTTATTGGAGCTAAACCCAAAAACCAAAGAAAAAAGAAGGTTACTGTGACCACTAAAACAGAACTCACACTAATTGCAGAAGGAAAAAACAGAAAAAAAAACAAACACTCGGACTGAAGCAAAAATAACGACAGGAAAAGTTGAGAAGAAGCAAGAAAAGGGAAAAATAGTAAGAGAAATAAAGAAAAGTAAGAAATAGGATAAAAATATACAAATTGTTTGTTTTACTTTAGAGAAAGGAAGCTGATCTCCAGCCAGAGGATTAAGATTTTTTTATATTGTCTTAGTATTTTTACATAGTAAGCAGTAAATAAACGTGAGATAATTATAATTAATAAGTAGGCGTTTCTTGTTTTACTGTAGTCAAATGACTCAAATGTAAGATGATCTCATGAGGATTAAGAATTTTGCAGATAATATTGATTTTCCTGCGGAATTTTGTTTGTTATTTTTATTGTTACCAGTATAGATAAGTAAAACTATGTAACGTTTTCAGATTAAAAATACCGCACTATCGGTTGTTGATAATGATCTTTTACGAATGAATATTTATGGCATTAGCACCTTATCACCGACCGACAATGTGGTTGATACCTTTTTTAGTTTGAAAACGTCTCTAGAGGTAAAATGATCTCAATACGATTAAGATATTGTTACGAATTGAGCAGATAATTTTGTTTTGTTTATTTTGTATTGTTTTAAGGGAAACATGTTGCTTTCTTAAACATATATATATATTGCGTTGTAAAATGTCAGAAGACTAAGAAAAATATTTCTTGTAAGCTTTTGTTTTAAAAATAAACTACATTTCTTACTTAAAAACTGTAATTTTTTATTAACCTTATACTTACAAGCTAAATGTTTATTTTTTTTAATTCAACCTTATTACAAGTAAATAAGGTTGAATTTTCAATATTCGACTCCTTGTAACGTAAGTCCATATTCTGTAAACCTTGTGACTTACGTTATGCATTGTTACTTTTTTGTGAGTTACCTTAAAATACGATAACCACTTTTGATTTTTTTCATAAAATTCTTAACGTAACTCCATATTAAAAAAATAATAATTAGCGTAAGCACCTGCCATTTCCTAAACTATAGCAGTGGTCTCAGTGAGTTACTAATTATCAAAAAGACCTCACAAATACAAGACAAATAGCATAAACATCATTGCAATAGGATGAGTAACTAAAAAGTTACAACATACTTTTTGATTGCTCAATTCGTTTTTTGCCTCTCCTGAAAAATCGTTATTTGGCGGTTACATTAATTCATATTACAACCGACGATATACATTTTGGTTAACGAATTCCTATTATTTGGTTCAGGTACAATTTGGGAATATAATTTTATACACGACATTCAATCTCTATTATACTTTTTTCTGGCGATAGGTCACGAAAAAGTAGAATGAGCCTTTTGTTAAAATATATAGTACTTACTACAGACCATGCCAATAAACAATTATACACCAAATTGTCGTAGTTGAATGGATTTAACAATATTCGTTGGCAAACTGCGTTTCCATCCAATATATTTGATGATATTTCCGTGGTACGTATTGTTTTTGCCAAACACAATAAAAACGCTAACGATGTTCGCAAACATTCACACATATGAATCCGCTGCGAGTCGACCGGCACCGGGCACCGGACACCAAGCACCACCGGCCACCGGCCACTGGGCACTGGGCACCGGCCACTGGGCACTGGGCACCGGGCACCGGGCACTGGGCACCGGGCACCACCGGGCACCGGGCACTGGGCACTGGGCACCGGGCACCGGGCCCGAACGGGCTCAGATGTGCGATCCAGTTCACCTGCACACACAAAGCTTGATCCAAACCCACTTTGACGATATTTCATCGAATTGTTTAATTCGTTTGTTAAAAAGCTTTATCGAGTGCGAGGCGGTTCGTTCATCCCGCGTGTGTTAATAACATTCGGCCCGTCATAGCTAGTAGACTTTTATTTTATTGGCACACGTAGTTTTCATCGGACTTAGCTTTTTACACTCTTTTATTTAGCTTGACCCCGTATTGCTGTATGTGCTTCAAATATTGTTAATTAAATTTCAACCACTTCCCGGCGTCTGATTGAACTGAAATTTGGTGCACTTCCGTAGTTTACATGACAATGCTATCTACTAAGCAATAAAAGTGTGTACCAAAAATATTTTTGGGAGTTACTTGTTTATACAGAAGAGCATATACTTAACGGGAACCACGATGCGGCCCACCCTTGTAGATATTTGTAAGAGTCAGTTTTGTCGGACTTGTCTCAACAGTCTCGACATTAGCAGTTAATTTCGCGCAATTCATTGTGTAGTGCGTATTACATATTGGCGATAGCCTAGGTACTATCGATGGTCCAGAAGAAGTGCAAGCAGCGTATGCTGTGCTACCGGGAGGTGCGGGATCATTGAGTTTCACCTGTCGACCCACTTCGGCTCGCTACCTACTTTCGAAAAATTACGCAAATCGAAAGATAATTATAATGTATCATGGGATCAATGTTACTCTGCGTCCGTAGGAAAAGCCTTAGACCACCCTACATGTGATCCCTGGGTGGTGCTAAAAGAGTAACAAACTTGACAGCTGCACTGTCCCATCTGGACCTCGCAGCACACACTGGATTTTCATTATCATCTGCTTTCCCATTACTACTACCCTTAGGGAAGAAATACCTATCTATATCCAGTGACATGTATTTCAATTACGATACCGCCTCGGACGGTTAAAATGTACCCTTGTACTTTATACACTCTTGTTAATTTAATGTATTTTCATCAGTAATTTTACTTCAATATTGCATCCTCCAGATTTAATTATACCATGTAGTCCGTTCTTCGACATACTGCATCGTCACACATTTTTAGATGTATAAAATAATTAAAAAAATTAATTTCTATCATTCGGTTACTCATTCAGTCACCGATCCCGGTCCGCCGCCATCTTTAATGTTCATTCGTTTTTCGTGTGCAGCATCGTCAACATCGTTCTTGAACTATATAATTACAAATTAGAATTTAAACAGTAAAAAGTGCACAAAACATGGGAAAACGCAAGCAAAAACACAGTGATAAGGATATTCGTCGCAAGATACGACGTTTGGAAGAAAAATTGCGGCATAATAAGCGCAAAGGTAAATCTACCCGTTATTTCAACTATTTGATTTCGTACGTGTTTTTTTCTATGCAGTTGCTTTTCCTGTGAATAAAGTTAGTGTGATATGTAACACCTACTGTCTTAACGTTGTAACACGTGATTTTATGCTGACAGTTGTAATGTTTTTTGTTCCTTGAAGTAGTAATACGAGATATTGCTCTGGAACAAAATTGTACCCATTATTTGATCCTTGATGTGGTAATACAAGATATTGCCCTGGAACAAATCTTTTTTTACTTTCTTGACGTGATGATACTGTGATATCATCCTGAAAGTAACAAAATCTAATCATTATTTTAGATTGGGACCGAAGATCTGATGCCTCGACGTCAAACTCGTCACATAGCCCTTACTATACAGATAGGCAGTCGTCAGACTTCGAAGGTCAATATAGCGAGGCGGGCGAAGACTGGAGGCTTCGAGAAGAAGTGTTGATGGAAGATGAGACTTATGATGATATTGTGGGACCGGCACCACAGTTGCAGTCAGTGGTCAATGAACCTGCAGCTATCCCGTCGCCACAGATCGCAGCAACGCCAGCGCCGCCGTTGCCACCAGCAACCACCGCACCGGTGCCGGCCGCAGCCGCCTCGGTGCCAATAGACCCTGCTCAACCACCAGCTACGACACTCCCCCAAGAGATCTTAAATATGCTGGGGGAGGCAAAAAAGTTAGAGGAACCTCTCGGTGAGCACATTCCTGGTGAGCTCTCTGAACGCTGGGGAAAAATCCTATTAGACGGGCTGGACAAGGAGCTCAAGCAGTCTCTTGCAGAAAATATTCTTATACCGAGTAATTTTTTACTAGCTCGCGCACCCAAGCTGAATCCAGAGGTTGCAGCTGTTATTAATGATTCTGCAAAAAATCGTGATATGCGTTTAGAAAAAGCCCAAAATCAACTGGGTCGAGGCATTGCTGGGCTTGCCAATTTAACAAATGATCTAATAAAATTAGACACGACGAAACTTGAAATTATCAAAAAAATATCGGAAGTTACCCAAATTTTGTTAGACCTTCACTACGAAGAATCGATAAACAGGAATAAACTTCTAGTACCGTTGCTAGACAAGAAGTTCTGGAATACAATTAAAGGAGTGAAAAGAGATGAATTCCTTTTCGGAGAAAAATTAGGCGACAAAATTAAGAGCTCCAAGGATATTGAAAAGTCAGGTCAACAGATTAAAAAATCTTTTCCATTCAACCCGACGTTCCAGCACCGCAAGCAAGCAACGCAGCAGTCGGGAAACGCGAGAGCTCCTCCTCGCCATTACAAGCCGAAGGTCGCGTCTGCACCGACGACGGGCAGATACTACGAGCCCCAACCCTCGACCTCGGCGAGGAGGACGACCTCGGGCCAGCGTCGCGGGCGGCAGCACCACTACCACCAGTCCAACAGAGCGAACGAGCGGAGTCGGCGTTAAAGGTACCGCATGCTGGTCGTATACAATATTTTTATGATAATTGGTTGTCAATTACCAACGACCATACGGTACTATCATTTGTACATGGATATAAAATCCCAATTGCTTTACCATTGTCACAAAGTATTGAGCCAAATAATCCTCCATTTTCAAAAAGGCAAATGGATGCAGCTATATCAAAATTAATTAAATTGGGG